>QTSX02003857.1:0-73539 GCA_014839935.2 Entomophthora muscae | reverse complement strand
ACCAAAACACATACAAACCAACTCTTGAAAATTGACTTGATAATCTATACTGTCACTAGTGACAGTTATCTGCATTTAATCCACAAGAAAGAACCCTGTTCCAGGATTTGAACACCAAACCCCCATGGGCCGCCATTCTGAATAGAAATTTCTGTGACCAGCTGGGCTTCTGCTAATAGAGCATGACATGAATTACACCAAAAACATGGGCTACCAGGTGATGACAAATCTTATTTCTTAAAGAAGGAAATCAAGATTTCCCATTCCAACCCAGCCAATTATAAGTCAACAATTCCAGATGCCACCAAAGATTTCCAACCCCTGGTAAATGCTATCACCTGGCTCAAAAGGGTTTTCCAAAAAAATTCTCATAACAGATGGGTGCACTTATACTCTGGGCCGCCCAAAAGCTGCTCATTGCCAATTTTGCAATGAAGTGTTATGAACCCCTGGTTCTCTCAGGTCATCCCATACCTAATTTTAGCACTTTTTCATTTACATATTAATTTCTCCGGCTCTGCCTCTTTCACCAGCCAATTCCAAGAAACTGCAAATGAGCTGCCTGAGTTATACTGTCCCCCAGGAGCACCTTACAGCCAGTAGGTTTCATGAAACATCTCCTCAATCCTGCTTATCCAGAGTTCACCTTGGAAGAAATTCTGATCTACAACCCTGAAGCCAGAACTAAAGAGCCTGAACTCATTGAACTTAAAGACACCTAGAATATCAAGCAGCCATTACTATTCCAGGGCAAATATAACTACCTGCCTGCCTATTTAGTGACTATGACTCCTCCTGTGACCTCTAGGTCCAAATGCAGGCAAGAAGCTGTGATTGCTAATGAGTCAACCCCCACCCAGTTGTTCAGTGCCCTCTACATAGCTCTCACTGGATTGATTGAATTTATGGTGCCCATTAATGGGGCTTGAGCCTTGCTCAGAAATTGTTCTCCTATACTGTAAAGTTAGCCCCATCCTGTGATGGACCCTTCCTTCTGGGCCCCCAGGCCTCCCACCTGCAAGTTCTTCTGAACCTGCTGCAGCAGGCTCCCAGACATATACAACTAAATCTCTGGACCCTCTACCTCCTAGAGCTAGGGTACTTGATGGTTGTCAAGCTTCACTGATTCATTTATACATCTTGGTCATAATGGTGCTGGTTTAGCAGAGCTGCAAGGGGAAGATGATTGGAGACTAGATAGTATTATTTACTGAGATATAATGATTTTTATAGCCGCTATGGATATAGATACTGGGAACATGATTATGATGATCACTCAATTGGATGGTTAAGGGGGTGGCTTGATCTGTGACAGAAATCACTGGATAATATGAAGCTATTTCTAAATGATGGGAAATTACCACCCAAATCCACATAGAATTGATGATTAACCACCAATGCGGCTTTAAATATCTTTTTGTGAAATTTCCAATTGAAACTCCAGGATTAATTAGAACAATCAATCCTAACCAGAGTAAACCAAGATAAATGACCTGGGAAAGCATCAATGCATCTTCAGCGTAGAATTCTGGGCATTGAGAAGTGACGCAATTTTCATTTTCCAGAATGGGGGGAGGAGCTACAAAATTGGCTGGCATGAAATTAACATTTTGCGGCGCTGACGACAAAGTTCCAGATGCTGGCCCCAATCTTCCTGAAATGATTCTGTTCAGAATCAGATTGTACGGGATATACCACAACAACCCAAGCACAGGATGCTTTTTTAAAATTTAAAATTAGAATTTTGGGATAATTGATTTTTATTAAGTAAATTTAGAAGGACTCAACTCTTAGAGTTGAAACAGGGAAAATTATTCAATATATATCAGAAAAATTGACTAAGAAATACCACCTGAGTCTTGCTCTCCTATTCCTTCAGCATCTTCAAGTAAGTACCTAGTCCAGGTTGCAAAGAACCCTTGTATGACCAGTTTCTGACAACCATGCTGATTAATGAGCTTATATTGGGTGACCCTCATATTATGTTGATTTATCAACATCAGTTTACAAGGGGAGCTGATTTCAGTTGGCATACTGGAGCAGCTGTGACCCATTTTTGATCAACCGTTTGGTTTAAATCCGTTAACTTGATCAATTTTGATACAGGTTTCCCAGCCTTCCGTGCCTTCTTACTTGGACAGACAATACCCAGCATTATGGAACTTACCATGTCATGATCCTTGTAGAGAGTCAAACACTGAATTGAGGTATTCATTGTGTGAGGATTGCTATCTGGTCATGTTACTAGGTTTGGAAATTTGAGTCAACTTCCACATTTGGCTTGGGGCCACTGAAAAGTTGGATTGTGGGTCTCAAACCTGTTTAGTTGAAATCTTGCTGGGGGTTACCCCATTGTTTTGACAAACATAAGCTTTTTTATTTAAATAAAAATCAAAAAAGATCATCCACTAGTAGATGTGGTAAGACAACAATTCTAAAAGAATTGTTGCCAGTACAATGTTTCTGGAATCACAGCCAAATCTGAGACAGATGGCTGCTTTAGTATAAATTAGTCATCATTTATGATCTGCTGCAGCCCTAGTAAGGTCCAGCAAGTAGCAGCAACATAGAGGACGGGCTAAGCAAAAGTCCCAGGGATCAGACCTGGGACCCCTGGGTCCAAGTATACTAAGAATAGTATGAGTGGGGGAATATCATGTCATAATTAATCATGGTATGGAAATTGGGGGCAGGAAGATATTATGTCAGTTATTTTTCTGCTGACTGATTTTCTGTCAAATTTGATCCAGCTATAACTTTCTTTGTATGTAAACTGTTTAACTTTGTAATGAGAAATTAAAGAAGCAATTAAAAAGAAAACCTGTTATATAAAAAGTTAAACTTTAATCCCTTTAATGTTCTTATTTTTTTCTGCCAGTGAAATTTAATTCAACTAGCTTTCAAAAAGATAAAAGTTTAAAATTAAGCCTGTTAAATACAAAAGTAAAGATAAAAATAATTATATGGGTATATCATAGCTTTTATTGGTAAATAAAGTACATTTAAATTTTTGTTTATTATAAAGCTGAAAGTACAGTAGTTTTCAAATCTGTTGAGATAAACATATGGGTCATTATTTTAGAGATTAGGCCATTTTCTAATGCACATGCTGCTCAAGTCGCAGCATAACACAGTTCAATTTTGAAAAAGTAACTAATTACACAATTTATATTTAAAACATTAATAACTCAATGAAAAATTAATATTTTTTCACACTGTAAACTATCAAAATGAAGCTAAGAATCTTATCTTTCTATTGGTGTAAAAATTTTAATATGTATACTATGCTCAATATTAAAGCAAAAGTAATTTAAAAGAGCATAATCCAGATTTTATTATATGATTATATCTAATGATATAAAGTAGATCACTTCAAAGCTAATAAATACTCTTTTTTGAATACACAACAGATGTTTTTTATTTGACGAAATTAAAGATAAGATTGAGAGCTTTATTTTCGCATTTTATTTTATTTAAAAAGCTCAATTCTCTAGGATTTTATGATAGTTTGAAGTTAGGATGTTTTTATCACTGTTTAGATTGATTTTAAGGTTCAAGTGAGCTTCGAACCTCAAATTGAGCATTCTTTAAATAGAATTCTTTAATATTTTATCATTTAAAAATATGCAGAAGAGTTACAATTAACTGAATACATCATTTTAATTGATTTGCATTGATTACAAAGAGGATATGATGTAATAATAATGCTTAGCTGCTTCACATATATCACTTGTGCATGAAAACTGGGTATTTAATTAATTTCTGCAAACATAAATTCAAGTTCAAACTATAATAAAAGCTATCACACCATTTCTTTCAGAATAGTGTCATTTAGCTTGGTATATAAGAGCTAAAGTACCACAAAGCTTCTAATCCAAATAACCCAATTCAAAGACCACATTCTGATCATAACTACTCCATCATTAAGGCACACATCAAAGATCTGACCTAATTACAGATTCAAACTACTACCATGTCCTTAGTTAAATTTACTTCTTCCATGCTACCCTTTTTCCCTTGGGAGCTTCAACAAAAAGAGAGAGAATTGCAATGTTAAAAAAGGCATTCCTCTTTATTGCTGGTGATGATCTTGATAATTTCATCAAGCACTTCCTTACTCAAACTGAATTTGGGAAAGCTCAGTTCCTGCCAACTATTCAAAATCAAAAAGGCAATGAGTTCATTGAAAACTTAAAGGATCTCATGAAATCTTCTCCCCAAAAACATCTCCCAGCCTTGTGATCTCTGGTTACTTCCAGTTACTCTTTAAAAGAGCTTAATGATATGGGGTTTAATATAACCAAAAGTGAGTTTGAATACTCAAGAAAAATAAATAAAAATAAAAATGTAAGCTTAAACAAAAAAAGCCAAAAAAATAATAACTATTCATTAAAAAAAGAAATAACTAAAAAAATAATTAAAAAATTGCTGGAAAATTCTTTTGAAACAAGCCAGTTTACAAAAAAAGTGCCTGAAAAAATTTATAAAGATATAGAAAAAGAGATGAGTAATTACTCAACTGAAATTAAATACTCTCTACTTAAAACAAAAAAGAAATATATGAAAATATGAAAATAAAAAATGAAATTTCAGTTTCAATTTCCACTTACTATAAATTAATCCCTAAAAATATAATAAAAAGTAAAAAACAAACCAATATGTGCAATATTTGTAATTTAAAAAATTCACTAGAAAAAAGAAGGAAGAATGTGAAAGTAAAAACTTACCATTACCAGAATCTATAGACAATGACTTAAAGACTATTAATTGGCACCAAGACTTTTATGTTCACCAAAATTGTGAATATAAAAAAGATATTAATGAACTAGATGATGAGTCTTGTGTTGTAGTTATAGATTATAAAGAAAACTTAAAGGTTGGAGGTGGTCCAATTGAGACCAATAATTGTTTTTATTCAAAAAAACCAATCTCATTATTAGGGTTTGCATTAGTTTTTAAAGAAAACAATAAAATTAAGTATGAATATCATGATTTTTTGTCTCAAATATTATCACATGATTCTTTATTTTCAGGTGAATGTCTAATAAGTCTTCTTAAATTAGATAGATTTAAAAAAATAAAAAATATAAAAGTATGGACGGATAATGGAAATCATTTTAGATCATATGAATATTTATATTACTTATTTAAAGAGGCACCTAAATATATTAAGGGTTCTATAAAGTATAACTGTTTTGTTGAATGCCATAGAAAAAGCATTGTTGATGGTCACTTTGGTGTAATATCAAAAATTTTAAAGGAAAAAGAAAATGTACTTTATATTAACAACATTAATGATCTAAAAAATATTTGTGAGAAAGAAGAAAGAAGAAAAGAATTATACAATTCAGCTTTAACTGGTTCAATTTTTTCCCAAAAAGCATTTTTTTATATTTATGAAAGGAAATTTAGGCCTATAAAAAGAGAGCTTGAAGTTAAAAATCTGCGCATTAATCTTTCATATTTGATGAAAGATGGGAAGTTATATACTTCACCTTTAACATTTGAAAGCTTCTCAGAATATTCTGAGATATTTTATCATTTGAAATCACGTGATGATACCAGAGAAACAAAAATATCAGAAGATGCTAGTAGTGTATTGGGGCAAGTTCATGAAGTAGGGCAGCTTACTAGAGGGTGTATTTTAAATAGAGTTATCAGTCTTTCAAAAACAACAACCTTTTTTTCTGAAACAAACTAAGATTATTTATGATGAGCCAAAGATAGGGTAATAGCATTTATAGCTTTGGGGCTGCTATTACTCTCCCATGCAACTCATCATAAATATTTTTGGTTTGTAGTAGCACTTAAGATATTTTCAATAGTACTATAAGTTGCAATTTTCAATTATAAAATCAATGAATTATTTTTTAAAAAATCACCCAAGCCCAAGATCAATTAAATATTTGGGATTGGTTGTATTTTACTCTTTCTGAATAATTTGAATATGAATAATGTGATTAAGTTATAAAATAACCAATCTGGCGCCTAGGCATAACAAGAAAAATAATATATTATATTATTCTGTTTAGAATGCATGAACTCAGTCTAAAAACGAAATCAAAAATCAAGGAATTTATATTAAATTACAATAGATTTGGATCCACTTTGATTTCATTTTTAGACTGAGTTCATGCGTTCTAAACAGAATAATCTATGTTTATCTCAACAGGTTTGAAAACTACTGTAGTACTTATGAAGAAAATTATATATGGATCAACTTTGATGGAAGGTCAGTCGATAGGAAAATACTTGACAGAATATCTTTCTGCCCCGAAAATCGATCATTTCCAAAGTGGCAGAAAGCCATAAGTTTTGCGAATCGGTCAAATTCCCATGCTATTGGTTTCAACAAAGCTCTCCCCTTCCTGAAAATTTTCATGTTGCCGTTTAAATACGTCATTATTTGGCCGATCCTGGGTTGGAATAAGTTCCTCCTGCTGGCGCAACAAAAAACCAATACCACTTTGCTCGGCCGGGGGAATAGGCTATGTTATGGGATCGGCTCGTATATTGGCGGATCCGAGAGCGTCCTGAAAGCTGCAAGGGTCGGCTTGGATCTTTTTTAAGCGCTGGGATAAATTTTGGATTTGGGCATGGGGGCCATGTTTTAACTAATGTAATTAAATATGTGAGATTTAGTTTAAAAATCCATTTGATGCGGTAAAAACAATGGTGCCCTACTTTGAATTTAGCTTGTGTAAATGATTTTTTAAATCTGGGTTATAACATCAGCTAAAATACCCGTTTTAGACAATTATCTTTACTGCCAAAGTTAAAACAATTAGAATGTATCGCAATGTTCTTTCATTGAATCCATTCATGCTAGGCTGTTGGTCTGGAACAAAATCCCCTATAGACCATAAATATTATAACAACATCGTTTTTGAGTTGTGAATGATTTTAAGGAGTGCATTTCTTGTGGATGTATTTCATTTTTTAATAGTCGTTTTTGATTTTTGGGACCTCCTTAGTCTGGAAAGATACTTGATCCATTCAAGAAGGCATTGGCTTGGAATACGAGGATCTTGTAATTTTAAAATATTAATTTAAAATGATTAAAAATAAATTAAGAAATAATTCGTTTGGTAGAATGATTAAACGGAGAAATAGTGTGGATGGTATTTTTCACTGATATACAGTAGTTTTCAAATTTCCAAGGATGAACGAAAACAAGTCAGCCTAAAATAAAAGCTACCCGGCTCAAAACAAAATTAAAATTGATTGATTTATATTGATTAATAATAGATTTGGGTTTGTTTCTATTTTTTTGAGCTGGGTGAATTTTATTTTAGGATGACTTGATTTTATTCATCCTCACAAGTTTGAAATTACTATAACTTTTAACTTGAATAAAAATTATTTGCCTTATTTATAGAGACCCAATTTTAAATGGATAAAAGTATTAAAAACTCTAGATTAAAATGAAGCTATTTTTATAGCATTATGTTGGTTTAATAATAAAAATATCAAATATAGAACTCCTAACCTTGAATAGTCTAAAATTTTAATCTTGTGTACCTTTATAAAAAACCACATATTTATTTCTCAAACACTTTTTTTATAATTATTTGCTTTTAATATTTTTCTATTTAATATTTTTTAAAAATACATTCTAATCCAGCAATATTTTCTTTTCGTCTGTTCACCATAATAGCTTTGCCGAGTGTTTAATTAGGTTTATCTTAGTGTAATTTTCATTGCAATTTTTAGTTTTATCACACGATTTTTCACTAAAAATTCAAAGATATAATTCCATAACATTACCCATTTGCGAGTGTACTTGTATTTTTCATTCAACACTGATTTTTAAACCAAACGATTTTTATTTCCAAGGCATTTTCTATTAAACTTTGGATGTAATTGATTATAACTGTTTGTCATAGCATAGACCATCCGAGAACAAATTGAACAATACGTCAGTCACATTCTTACCATAGGCTCCTGTGACGTTGACATAGCCTTGAGTTTCTTGCATGTATAAATAGCATAAATTAATTATTCAGTCATCATGCTACTTTTCTTCTTATCCTTAACTTCTGGGTTCAGCCTCTTGGAAATCAGAATCCAAGAAGCACGCATCCATACTCCTGTATACGAGTTTATTCCACCACAGAGCTTTTTTCTCAACGAACCTGCTGGCTTTGCGTCGCGTGGTTGGGTGGCGCCTGGAGAATATCCACAGGAAGATGAAATGTCATGTTGGATCAACGACAAGTCACATGGGAACTATTCCGCTGAAAAGCAAGAGCGGTTCTGTCGGTCACATAAGAACAGCACTGACTTCCTTGAAACATGCTACACCCATATCGTGAGCACCTTCTGGTGGGGAAAACCAATCCGCCTTTCTAACAAGAACTTATGCATCGGCAATAGTTGTCATTTTTCTTTGATTTCAAACACAATCACACTTGAGGGAAATAACTCTGTGCTAGATAAGCTTGTCAAGATTCCCCTCCCTCCCAATCCATGGAGAATTCATGCCCGGTTCTCTTCACAGCTTAACCTAGAAGGTGAAGTGTACAGGACTGTCAAGGGCTTCTTCTGGTTCAAGCCCATATACTGGGCCACTCTTTACCATGTCCACAGGACAGCGATCTCTGCGTTAAATACGACTTCGAATGGGAATATACAAACAGTGATATACCCTGTTTCTAAAGCAGATAATTTCGATGGATTGATTGGCTTTTATCCTGGACCTCTCGATCCTGATCTGGAGTTCCAAAGACCTTCCTTCTTTGAGTTTTATCCTAATCTTGATTAAATACTGAAATAAAGCAATTTTTCTTTTTTAAAGTATTTGGATATAAATAAACGTTTAACACATTTCCCAATGAAAGCCTTAAACAATTCAACTGGCAGCGAAGCTAGGCTACTTGGTTTTGTCTGCAAAAACCACGTCCAAATGATATTAAAAATTGAATTCCAGCTGTGAAACTACTTCTGGGGATTACATGATGTGAGAAATGAGCAATATTTAGACAATTACTATCTTTATTGAAATAAGAGAGCCTTATAAAGCCGAAGATGTGGCACACAATATCCTTTAATAATGAGATGTTGGTTGGAAAGATACGTTTAGAGAAAAATATCCTGATCTGGTAGAACATTTGGATCAACTCGGGCCACCTTATACTTGGTGGGCCAAGTTAACTCTTAGTGAAGGGATCCCCTAAGAGGGAGCAAACAAAGTTTTTATAATATTTCCAGTACTCACCTTGTTCCTGACACCGTTATTTCCAGGAAATTATTTCCGATTTTATGACATCATTCTGAGAATTTTAAAAGAATGAATTTCTTAGGAAATACTTATAATGACGTCATAATTTCAGAAATAGGTTCCTAGAGATAGCCATATTGAAAACATGATACATACCATATTTCCTTAGATATTTTTAAAAGAACAAAGAGAAATGAAGTAGGTCTATCACCTGCTGAGATAGGCAAAAATACCTCAGCCTAGAACCATTCAGCTCAGCCCAGAAAATAGGGTGATTGTTCTCCTCAAAGGTTGATTTTACGGTAGCCACCTTACAGTACCTTTCAAAGCGGTGGTGCTAAGCGAGATCAACCCTGATTTAAACAAAATAGAAGTGGACCCAGATCTATTGCCAATTAATGTAAACCCATTGGTTTTGTATCTTGGTTAAATATGAGTTGATTCTGCTTAGCAATATGGCTCTTAAAACTACTGTATTTCTGATACTGTTTCTGCCAGAGAATCATCCTTGGGAGGTCAGTCCATCAGAATTGGGGATAGGGTTGGCCGCAGGTTGGGTGGGCATTGCCCACCATATGAAGGGTGCTAACTTGAAAATGTAAGAGAGGGTTATCCTCCCAAGACCAGGGGCCAGTATCAGGAAGTATAGTGTCAATTACCCCAGAGAGAGTAATGTACACTATTACAAATAACTTACTGGTATTATCAGTGGAGAAGCCAGTTGTAGACAGGTATGCAGGCTCTAGTGTAGATAGCAGGTCCACATTGATTTGGTAGGCAGGGAGGAGATTAATTTATTCTTGAACAATCTGGCCTCTATAATGTTCCAGATACATTTACATTTAAATCTGGTTACCACTTTTGTGTGGGCCAGATGATTGAATAATAATATATCTTGGGGGTATAATCTTTAAACTTGGGCTTCAGAGGGTACTCTTTAAAATTAACGGGCTTATAGGGCGTCCCATATGTACAGAAACTACAGGCAGGCAGACCAGAAGGGATAGTGTTCAGATGAAAGATAACAAGAATGAAATATGAAAGCAATTTGGATAACCAATGTTTAATATTGTGTCTATAATTTAGAATAAGCAATAAAGCCTGGCACTGGACTTAGGGGTTCATACAGTCCCTTATCACCATGCTTTACCTCAAGATATTGGGAGTAAGAAGGTCAAATATCTGGGATTTGGGCAGATGGGTTTCCCTGTTTTTAGGCAGCCAGGCGCTTGGTCCTTAGGGCTTGTGGCCTGTGGCCAAAGTTGAACAGTGCTCAATTCCTGATCTGTACTGTAGGGTCTGGAATAGGAATAATTGGCATTCATGGCAGTTTCTCTAAGAAACCAAAACCAACACTAAAGCATCATTTCTAGATTTTTATAAAAAAAATATATCTGGAAATACTAGAAATGATGTTATAATGTTGGATTTTAGTTCCTCATGTTTTAACATATACAATTACTTCCTCTCAGAGAAGGGATTCCCTGAGTGATTCCACAACTATTCATTAGGTTGGTGGCACTCTTATCATTTGCCCATCTATTACAGGGATCAAACATTTCAAGTCCTAATTGGAACAACACTTGGACAAACCTCATGACCTAGATGAAACACTACTCAGATAAGCCTCATGATCACCATGATGTACATGGATGACATATGGCTTCCCATGATACTATATAATCCTCTAAATTCACATCAATAAAGTATCATTATCTTCTTGATTTTCCCCTTTATTTAGTTTATTATACTTCTCAGAAGTATATTAACAACAAGAGCATTGGGGTTTAAGTTTAAAAGATATAAAAACGTAGGTGCTGCTGGTAAAAGGACTTTTAAAAGTCCAGCTAAAAACTTATAGTTGGTAAAAAATGTGTTATGGTTTTCATTAATCCTAAACAAATTATATAAAGCAATGTTTCAAAAAAATATTTGTTTGTGACTAAAGGAATATCAATGTCAGGGTATTTTTTATGATGATATCTGAGAATAAATAGGAAAAATGATCCTTCATGGAAAGAAATGATGACAACAAGCTAAATGCTTGTTGACTAAACACTTACCTTTTAACAAAAAATGTAAATTTAAAGTAAGTTGGTTGACAAAAATGAGCAAGTTGAAATATGGAGGATAATCCTTGGAAAAATTAAACTAATTTTAAAAGGTCCCAAGTCTAAAAACTAAAATTTGAAGAGGTTAAAGAGGAAATGCAAATGAGCAGTATATTAGAAAAATCCCAAGTTTTTAAAGACTGAAATATGAAGAAACCAAATAAAAAATATAAATGAGTAACATAGGGGAAACCCAATTATAATTTCATCTTAATGGTTACTTGTCAAGTTGTGCTTTATTTATAGAAAATAATGAGATATTAATGGACCAAAATCTGGGGAGATCCCCAGAGCAATAATCCTGGAAAAATGTCAGTATTTGGGGATGATGCTTAAGTTTTGGAAGAAAAAGAAGAGCTTGGTTAAACAGAAACTAAAGATCTGTGACTGCAGAAGGGGGAAGTGTGTGCTTACAAACCCAAGTAAAATAAAATCTACTTATTTTTAAAGTATAATTTATAAATTAATATGAATCCAGAACTGCACATGTAAGCTTCAAAATAAAAAAGGTGCAAAAGATCAAGGTAACAAAATTAAACTTTAAATATTGATTAGTTTTTTAAAAAAGAAATAATAAAAAATCAAAAGAAAAAATAAACCTGCCTTTAGGGGCACACATAACATTCAAATTCAGAATGGGGTGAGAGAAAATAATATCTGATTTTAAAATTAACTGGAGTCAACAATTTGGGGTCTGCAACTGGCTGGAGCAAATTAACTTCAAAAAGGGGAATTTCCAAGCCAACAAAAATCTAAATTGATTAGTGTTTCTTTCAAAAGGGAAGTATTAGACTAGGATGGCACTCCAGGTGATTTAGAGGAATAGGGCAGGTCAAATCTATCATCAATTGTATGAGACAATCCCTCCAATGCAATCAGAGGTTTGTATCAGGGATCCACTCATTTGGGAGCTTCTCCCCAGTGGAATAGAGAAGCACTCCCAAGTTGAATTTAGCTAGAGTGATTCCTACTGTAATTCCAATCATAAACATATGTAATAAGTGGTCTAGCAATCTGAATCTCCCAAAAAGGGAGTGAAGTGATTTAACAGGTAGTAAATACTGGTATAATCCAGTACCAACCAGGGCGCCCAGGGATTAATAATAGGAGGAAACTGGGCAGTTTTAACATAAGGAGCATGGTGGTGGCATGGGCCAAATTGATACCAGATGGAGTCAACAGATTTATCAGTTGGTGTAGGGTCATTAGTCTCAAAGTTCAAATTATCCTGGCAATATCCTAGTAACACACAAAAACCCACACTCAAAGAAGTGGTTTCATACTATTGATGGAGTTTACAATTTTCTACTAATCAATTAGATTTGAGAATATATAGTTTATTGTGAATTATTGAGAGATATGAAATTTTTGGAGAAACTTTGCTCAGGAAAGCAAATTAAGCTTAAATACTGAAGTGGAGGTGGGGAAGTAACATAATGTTTACTCTTTGGTCCTAAAGGTTCTGAAGGTGAAGTATAGCTTTGCAGGTCTGAAGCAAGTTGCAGCCTGAAAAACAGGAAGAAGTAAGGCTTGTGTTTGCTTTCAGGATGCAGTTGGGTTCTTTATCATGTGTTGGAAGCTTTGAAAGTTCTGGATGACCAGTAGTTCCAAGGCTTGGTTTGGGAGGTCAGTTTGATTGGTTGTTGGGCTTAACTGGCAATTGATTGGAATTAATTGTGAATTTTGTTAAATGCTGATTGGATGGGTATAATGTTTTGGCATTTTCAGAGCTCTTAATTGTTAATTTATGACTATTAACGTCACTGTTGTTGTCTGGAGTTGCCTGGTTTTGGTTTGGACTAAATTTCTTATTCATAGTCTTGTTTTTGTTCTTGCTTTGATCTGTTGAATGTATATTAAAAGCATGTTTGCTTGTCAATTTTGAACGCATTTTATCAAGCATTAAATTATTGGATTTGCAATCCAAATTAAAAGAGGAATCCACATTTAAAAATGCTGACTGAATATCACTGTTACCCATTAAATTAACATCAGATAACACCATTTTTTATTTAAAAGGAAATGATTTCCTTACAGTTTGAAAGGATTGTTGAAAGATTTCTTGGTTCTTTGGGGGAGTATTGTTAGGGTAAAGCAGCAAGCTACATTATTCAAAGAGAGGCAATGGGGTACACTAAACAAATTGTCAATTATTTGAGGAGCAGGAGATTAATTTGGGAGGACAGCTTAATTATCTTGGCACCAGTGGTAGTATAGCAGAAGATGGAGGTTAAAGATGTCAAAATACAAGTAATTTGCAGGGGTAAATTAGAGAAAGTATCTGAAGGCATAATCATGTACAGAGTGGGCAAGGTCACTGCCATGGAATTGATGGCAACCTTGACCATAACATACACTAATCTCTCAAAGTCAGGGACAAACAGCCCCAGATGAGCCATCATTTTTTTGGAAAACTTTCTTTTATTTGAGTGAAAATAAGCTATCTAGAAAAAGGTTTCTAGAGAGGAATGGGTAAAGTCTTAAGAGAGTTCAGGATGGGGAAGGGGGAGATTCTGCAGCATCTGATTGGTTGACAAGAATATTTTCAGCAGTTGGAGTGCCTGCATTGGAATTTGAGTTGATGTTATCATAATTTGAAAAATTCCAGCAACCAGCAGGTCAAGCGCTGCCATCACCAAATAGTGTATAACATGTGAATTTCTTGTCATAATTGTTTGGGCAGGGATATAGAAAATCCAGATTTTTAAGGGCTATTTGAGCAACCCCAGCTTTGACCCATTTTTTGTTAATAATGGCACTTAAATTATCTATTTCTTTCAAGGGTTTGGCAGCAGTTCTTTGCTGGTTTCTGGTCTTGTGGGGATGTAATATTCCTTCCATTTGAAATTCTACCATAACTAATATGGTCCTATCCAGGGCCAAAGGGGGGAGTAACTTTACATCACTGACATCAACATTGTTAAAGGGAGAGAAATTAGAAAATGCAACAATGTCATATTATTAGTATATTCAAAGATTTCTCCAAGTATCCAAGTCTTTCAAGAAACATGCATCTAATATGATGTATACAAGAACAGCCCAATTATCTATCAATTTTTGGAGTTTTTCTGGTGGTTTATTTGATGGGAGTCACTATTAATCTACTTCTTTAAACACCACAGATGGGGTTGAATTCTAGAAGAAGCTCACAGCCCTGATGGCAAAGTGGGCTACCCACCAAGATTCACACAGTTGTGTTAAGTGCTGAGATAGAGCAGTGTTAATGGGCTGCCAAAAAAAATCCTTCCAAATATCATACCTGCTGAACCTACCCAGCAACCACACCAATATTCATCTTGCAGATTTTTGCTTATAAAATACTGGTTCTGTTCTCAGGCGCTCAAATCCTGTCATCTACAATGAACTGTGCACCCAAATTCAGAAGGGTTTTAAGGGGTTCCCATCTCTCTTTGTCCAAGACTTGTCTGATATTAACATCTTCTATGCAATTTATAGTAATAATTCAATAAAGGACCCCTACTTCCCCACATACTCATCCATTTGATATGCCAAGTCTGCCTATGTGACAAAAGAAGAATTTGAGCAATCAAATGAGTTGACTCTTCTTGCTTCTTCACATCCAACCATCACTTATTATCTAAAATACCCCTCAAGACCAAGCCAGCAACCTTCTAACCCTGACCACCAACTCCCCACCCAATCTCTCCCCACTACATCTGACGCTGTTGTCAAAACAGCAGGCTTGACCCACCAGCAAGGTTCCAACCAAGCGGGGTTGTGACCCGCAATCCAATTATCTGGTCACTCAAAGCCAGACTAGGAAGTCAACTCAAATTACCAAATCCAACAACATGAACAGATGATGATCCTTTATGGTGGATACCTTGTTTTGGCGCTTGACTCATTATCAGGATCAAGCCACCCCCTCTTCCATCCAACCGTGTGATCAACAATCATGTTCATGATCCTTGATTCACATTGACTATATAATCACTATCTCACAATAAAGGTTATTATCTAGCTTGAAATTTTTTCCCTTTGTAACTCTTCTAAAACAGCACAGTTACAACATTGGTAGCAGAAGGTAAGTTCTCCATCCTACCTTATCTTGAAAAATTCTGCCTGTTGTCCGCACACTCCGCGGCCAACAAATCCTCAACAGAATTATGTCTGGCCTCCTGCCTGACTAGACTCTGTACACCCCTAGTGCCAAGATACCCAATGGCTTTGTCCTGTACCAGAACACAGTGATCCCACTACCCGCCTTTAACGCCATGTCTGCACAAGGTTTCTTTCAGGCTCCCTCCTTGATACTGCAACCAGCCAATGAGAACACCATGCCCTCCTACTTAGCTCAAAGACTACAAAGTGCCACCCTGAAACCCTTTGCCATGGCCAACAACAACAACGCTGCTGCATGGATCCAGTCTGCCCAGAGCAAGCTGGTCCAGATGGAATGCCTGCAGCAATTCTGGATTGCAGAAATCTTCATTTGCCTGACCCATGACGCTGGCACCTGGTGCAATAAGTGGCACAAGGAGCACACCAACAAGAACTGGGATACCTTTAACCAAGACTTCCTGGCAGATTTGTGCTCAAGGATACAGCGCTCATGATCATACACCAAGTAAAGAATCTGACCCAGACAGGCACCGTGAAGGAACTCACCTGCGCCTACAAGGAACTATGACTTTGCGCACCATCCAACATGGCATTTGATACCCCAGCCACACACCTCATGCACTACAACGCCCTCAAGTTGAATATGATGAGGCATGTGAACCTGGACCAGGTGACCAACCTGCAAATTCTGTACCGTGAAGCAGAGAAAGAGGAGCAAACCTCCAACACACTTCATAAGGCACAAACTGGGAAACAAGAAAGACCCAAGGACTCCCATCCAGGCGGGCGCTCTACTTGATCACCCCCTGGAGACAACAGGAGTAACACCAACCACAAGCCCACGGGTTCAAATGGACATGGAAATGGAAACAATGGCCAGTTGAACCATACCCATTTCTGTGTCACCACCACACAAGGTAACCAAGACAAGGGAAAAGCCTGGGGAGAGCACTAAGCAAGCCATACACTCCCCACACAACTCCTGACTTGCCCAATGATAAATACTGACCCAAGGACGTGGACCAATGCCTAATAATCCAAGTGCCCTTGGAGGACCTGGTACTGTACACCATTGCCAGGCATCCCAATAAACTGATGACCTATCCTTTCCGCTTTTGTAGTTACACAGGCTCAGCACTCCTGGATTTGGGCGCAAATTGAACCCTGGTCAACAGTAGCTTTGTGGATAAGTTCAAGCTGGCCACTAATCCTTTGCGGATTAAAAATGTGGTCCTGGCTGACAAACACCACATTGCCGTGACAAAGGAAACTGCCCCCTTATCTGTCATGCTTGAGAACCTCCACTCCACCATCCAAGGTCCTGTCATTGACTTCCCAAAGTTTGACATTGTGCTGGGACTATACTGGTTTCAAAAGAACAATTCTCATATAGACTGGGCAACCTCAGTGTTGACCATCAAGCGTAAAGGTGTCAACCACCAGATTTACCCTAACTCTGTGGATCAACTCCTACGTGACCACGTCTTTGTACGCATCACAGAGACCCTGGATGAAAAAGAGAGCCTGAAGGTGATTGACTGGGACTCTTGCCAATATGAGATTATTCATTTCAAAGATCACCAGGATATCTCCACGCCTCAGGACCGCAAAATTGTGGCCTGCCATCCAGAAATCTTCAAGGAAGCGCTACCTGGACTGCCCCCTGATAAGCACATTCAGCACTCCATTCAACTCAAGGGGGCTGTACCCAAGGCGTGCTCTATCTACAGGATGACCCCAAATGAAGACAACACCTTACGCGCCTACTTCAAGGAGGCATTGGAAAAAGGACTTATCTGCCCCTCACAGTCTCCCTTTGGGGCCACCATATTCTTTGCGGCCAAGAAGGACGGTACCTTACGTCTGGTCAAAGACTACCAAGCCCTAAAAAAGTTATCATTAAGAACTGTTATCCACTACCACTGATTGATGGCCTCTTTGATGCCTTGGGAGGAGCCAAAGTCTTCTCCAAGATCAATCTGATGGCAGGCTACAACCAGATTTACACAAGAAGGAAGACATCCTCAAAACAGTCTTTCACACAAAATACGGCTCCTACAAATGTGTGGTGCTCAACTTTGGCATGACAAATGCCCTGTCCACCTTTGTAACCTTCATGAACAGAGTATTTGTGCCCCAAATAGGCAAGCACGCCCTAGTGTACCTAGACATTATCATTTTCTACAGTCCCTTGGTGAAAAAACACCACAAAGACCTCAAGGCAGTCTTTGCCACCTTGGCATGACACAAACTGTTAGGCAAGCCCTCCAAGTGCCAGTTCTTCCGCAAGCAATTACCCTTCCTGGGACACATAGTCTCAAAGGACGGTATCAAAACCAACAGTCAAAAGATAAAGGCCATCTAAAAGATGCCGCCACTCAAGGATAAGTCAGAGCTCTGCACCTTCTTGGAAATGGTGGCCTATGTACGCCGCTTCATACCTGACTGTGGCGTTTTGACTGCTCCCTTATCTGCCATAACAGGCGCCAAGTCTAAGTTTGTATGGACCCCCCAATGTGACATCTGTTTTAGACGCCTCAAGGAGAAACTCACAACAGCTCCCATCCTGCAATACACCAAACGTCACAGGGAATACCAAATGGAGACCGACACCTCAGATGCATCCATTGGGGGGTGTTACAAATCAAAAATAATGATGGTGACTTCCTGACCGTAGCTTATGAATTGCAAAAATTGACATATGACAAATTTTGATAGCCTATCCAGGACAAAGAGCTTTTGGCTATTGTGCACTGCCTAGTCAAATGGCACTGCTACCTAGAATGTCAGGAAGAATTCACAGCATTAACCAATCACAAGTTGCTCATCTATTTCAAAACTCAAGCAAATCTGTTGCACCACTAAGCCTAATGAATGGAGCTATTAGAGAGGTTTAAATGCTCATCCAGTACAAACTGGGGCTGAGCTTGTCATTGCAGACACTCTTTCACGCCTGTATGTCTGCGCTTCAAGAGGAGAAAATGGGCTTGACCCAGACTGGCCTCTCTTAGTACTTCAAACAAAGGACAAAGGGGTTCCCCCCGGCACAACTGGCATAACAAAGGAGACAGTCATAAAAAATGAACACCTGTTTGCCGGCGTTTATGGAACCTTAAACAGAAAAATGTCTGATGTAACAACCATTCCCTACGTCCCCACACAACAAAGAGTGGACACCATTCTACGTTATCACAGAGACCTTGGGTCACCAAGAGCTGAAACCTATATGAGTTTCTTAAGTATAAGGCCTGCTGGCTAACCCTATATTGCAATGTTCAAGAAGTGCTAGACTAATGTGAAGTATGAAAAAAATTGCCAAAAGCAAAACCCTGCCAAAGTCTTTACTTTCCATCTGTACACAGCTACCTTTCAAAGTATGGGCTCTTGACATTGTTGGCCCCATGCCAGGAAAACACAACAAGAAATACATCATCACCGCCATTGGCTTTGCTTTAAGATGGCTAGTAGCCCAAGCAGTAAAAGCACACATTGGAAACAACGTACAATAATTTATTGGCAAGGAGATAATCAGCAAGTTTGGAAAGCCAAAACTCCTGATAACTAATGGAGGGAAAGAATTAACCTCCAAAACAACCAATGTATACCTCAAAAAAAATGGGGTCAAGCACACTGTAACAACACCATACCACCCACAGGCTAATGGACGTGTAGAGCAGCTTAATGGCAGCCTTGTGCAAGCCTTATCTAAACTCACCGCCAGGAGACCTGAAGACTGGTATAAGCAGCTATCAACTGCACTACTTGTATGCCAAACCCAAGTGAACAGATCCACCAGGAAAAGACTGTTTGAACTGGTATATGGCACACAGCCAAATATCATTCAGGCATTGACTGGACCTAAACCGGAAATTCCAAGTGAAGTCCCTCCACGCTCAGACCCTCACGTTGTAGAGGCTAACTGCAAACAAACAGCAAAGGAGAGTGAACATCTGCAAAAGATTTTTGTCCCCATCTGCAAGAGAGATGAAGTCAGGGACAAAGTTTAGGTCATGAACGTTGACAAGAGCAGACTACAACCCAAGAAGGTGGGGCCAGCAATAATTCTAAAGGTAAATGACAATAACACTTACCTTGTGCAAGGACTTGGGAAACATAAGCAAGACAAGACCCTACACCATGATTGCCTAAAACCCTGAAAAGTGAGACAAAAACAACAAGAAATTGCCTTGCCTGCCACAGAATAACAATTAGTTCAATACATTGCCTGGGCTCCTGACAACCTCCCTGACAACCTGCCCCCAGAGGAGGCCAACCTTCAGTTGGGGGTGTCATAACCTCAGGCTTGACCCGCCAGCAAGGTTCTAACCAAGCAGGTTTGTGACCCACAATCCAATTATCCGGTCACTAAAAGCCAGACTAGGAAGTCAACTCAAATCACCAAATCCAACAACATGAACAGATGTTGATCCTTTATGGTGGATAACTTGTTTTGGTGCTTGACTCATTACCAGGATCAAGCCACCCCCTTCTACCATCCAACCATATGATCAACAATCATGTTCCTGTTATCCTTGATTCACATTGAATATATAATCACTATCTCACAATAAAGATTATCATCTAGCTTCTAAATATTTTTCCCCTTGTAACTCTGCTAAAACAGCACAGTTATGACACAAACAATAGAAAGCATGAGTTTCAGTCACAGAACCAATCTACTATGTTTACTATGTTTTTGGTGAACACATGAAACTCAGTCACAAAAGTTACAAAATTGATCCAACAACAAGCCTTAATAGCAACTGAAACAGACAACATAAATATCAAATATCAAAACTCATGAATGAATCAATAATAATTTTATCAACTTGTCCTAATTAGGAATGTAATCTAGAATACAAAAAGAAAATAAATATTCTGAGTGTTTTTTAGGATTAGAATCAATAAAAAATCAAGTTTATCCAAACTCATAATCAACAGTGCACATTTACAACCAAAAATAATTAATATAGAAATCTAAAAATCTAATTTGAAATAAATGGTAGTGTCTACTAGCTTTCATACTACTATATATGGAGTGATAATAATTAAATAAATGAATTATATAGTTAAACTGTTTTAATTTAATTTTTATACCAAAATGGACGCATACCAGCAACAGAGTAACAATGGACCTGTTGTGCACCACAGTAACGGTTGCCCCCACAGGTCAAAGAACAGAGTTAGTGCAATGCAAGTGCCTACTTGGGAAGGAAATGTGAGAGAAGAGTTCAATAGTGATGCTGCACTGACACAGCCAGTTTGAGGAGCACAATATACAAGGGGCAGAGCATCAACCCCTAGGTCCAGAAGCTGACCAGAAAATACACCAAGGTTGTAGTGATCCACATGTTTGGTGGTTTGCAAGAGGGGCTAATGTTGCAACCAAGTTTCTGCACTCACCTGCTAATGTATCTTACAATACACAGGGGGCGCTCAATGAGTCGCCCCTTGATGTATCTAACAACATGAGTCATTCTGATGTCAGCGGCAAATGGTGGGCACTTCATCCTAATTAGAAGCGCTGCCAATTTGAACTGCTGATCCTGCACGAGTTATTCCTTGGCTCCAAACCATACATGGAACATGCCACCATGCCACCCCCTTGTGGCTTTCCCCATGCAGTATATTAATAACAATATTCTACCAATAAACAATACCTTATTCTTATTATTCTGGCCTTTCTATTGGACTGTTGTCTTCCCCAATTCCAAGTACTGATGTAAAGCCCCATAAAATGTGGGAGTATTTTAGCTAGGTAAGGTACCAAGTTAGAGACTTGGAATCCCGTAAGTGCCATCAAGATGGGATAGACTGTCATCATCTGTCTAAAGACTTTGGAATTTACATTAAATTGTCTGAAATTACTGGCAAAGTACGTAAGCACATAGAAGACAAAGTAATAGATCACTACGTGCTGGGTGGAGCGGAGCAACATCAGCGTGGGCCAGGAGTACATCTTGGAGGAGTTGAGCTGTGCTGGCTCCTTGTAGAAGTACTTGTTGGGCGGTTTGTTGTAAGGCCCATGCTGATGAGAGTGTTGGTGGCCCCCAATCTCAAGGCAGGCTGTGAGGACAGCAGAGAAGATTAAGTGGTTCATCTTCAGTTCCTGGGAAAGGGCAGACAAAGCTTAGTGTCTTAACTTTCTGTAGTGTAAAAGTTTTCTTGGGTATTGATTTATGTGATACTATTGAGGGGTAATTTTGCTCAATGATAGCACAAACTACCATCAAGTGATTGAGATTTATTATATACTGTCATCCTTAGTGGGGCATGAATAGTACAAGGCATTAGACAGGGGACCCCAAACACTTGATGTTGTCTGGAATTCCCTTTTGGGAGTGGAATGGGAGTGGTTTTGCAAGAAATGATTGTTATCCTTGGCATGGCATGGGATTGGAGCATTTTCAGGCACAGTAATGCATTTCAATCCAGCTTTTGCAGTTGATGCATTATTTGTAATGCTGGACTGCTTGTCAACCCCCTCCAGATTTGGTAGATTCCAAATTTGGGCAGAAGTTCCCCCTCCATTTGGGTTTGGGGAAATTGCCTTTTTGGGTTTCCCCTTTTGGCAATTTCCCCATTCAGCAGGTGGGGTGGGGGCTGGCAGGCTGGCAGCCAGCCGCACGGGATGCAGACGGGGTATAAAACCCGTCCAAATTAAAAATTTTATTTTTAATTCCTGTTTTGGAACCTTGGCTTTCCGCAGCAGTTTCCCCAGTAAGGGGGAACTGCTGCCCTTTTTTGTTTTGTTTGTTATCCTGAAGTGTGCTCAGAATAACTTCCTGAACGCCAGTGTTGTCAGGAATATTCCTGACAACTGAATCCTCATTGGTTCAGTTGCAACAGTGTAGCAGAAGTAGGTTTACAACCTACAGAAAACAAAATCACCTTAAGAAAGGACAGAGTACAGGCCGTATGGCTACTCCCCAACAAGAAATCTTCCTACCCATTCCCAAGGGGGACATCCCCAACGGGTATGTCATCTATCAAGACTAGCTGGTCCTTACAAGCGTGTACAATTGACTTTGCTTGGGACAGCGTGACGCTAGCATCACTCCTCCCCAGTCAGATCTCTCTCAACGCATGCTCAATCTACAGCTGGAATCCTTCATAGGTGGAGTCAAAGGAGCCAACATTGTCAGTTAGCTTCAATCCACAGAAGCCCGTCTTTAAATCTTCCAAGTTCCAGAGCCCATGTGGGTTACCACCGCGTCTGGCCGCCTTACAGGGCCTGCCGCCGTGTGGTTCACCAACTGGGCCAGCCAGGAAATTGAAGTCACTTGGGCGGCATTTCACAAGGTAGCAAAGTCCTGCTACAGCAAAACCTTCTTGCCAATTGTGGTAGAAACTCCCCTTCTAGCAATCAAACAGACAGGATTGGTTCCTGAGTACCTTGCTGCCTGGCAGCAAGCTCTTGCCGCTGCCCCTGAAGCCATCACCAAAGGAAATGCCATGCTGTTAACCCTGATCATCAATGAGCTCAAACCCCATATCTGCAAGTGGGTCCCTGTAGGTTGTTGTGCCTCCATCAATGACTGCTATAAGGCCATTGTGGAGGCTAACAACCAGGCCTCCATGGGCTTCTGTTATACCAATGATCCTCCTATCCAACCTCGTGCAACACCCAGCAGTGGCCACAGTCAAGTGGGCCGCCGCCAACCCCGTCAGCAGGAGAATGGGACCAAGCGCCCCTGCAAGGGAGAGCTCTAGTTAGCACAGATTGAGGAGCCAGGAAAAGCCTGGGGGTTGTAGCGACAAGAGGTTCTGCAATCCCACCTGATCCTGCCTCTTAATCCCTGCCCACCAAAAATTCCTGCAACTACAAAATTTACAAGGTTGAAACCCTTGACGTCTTTCAAGTCCACAGCAACAACCCCATGTTACAAGCAAGTCATTCCTCAAATAAAGTAACCTGCTTAGCCTATCCCTTCTGTTTCCGTGGGAACACCCACAAACTATTGGTAGATACCGGGGCCAACCACACCATGATGGACCAGGCATTTACTGATTCTCAACAGCTGGATCACGTACCCAGCAGGTTCAAGGCGGTACAGGTAGCTGACTCCCACAGAGTTGCATCACCCATGAGACAATATCCTTCTCTGTGACAATGGGGAGCGTCCAGGTCAAGATCTCTGGGCCAATCATGGCAGGACTCAGCCACAATGTAATTGCCAGCCTTGACTGGCTACAAGATAATTGCCCCTATATCAATGGGGATACATCTGTCATCACCCTCAACAGAAATGGGGTGGGATTTCATATTTACCCTGTCAAAACAAGCAAGCTACTCCATGACACTGTGTTTGTCAGAATAACAGAGACAGGCTCGTACAACTTCAAGGGGGGAAACCAGACTTCAAACAATGCTCAGTCAAAGTTATCTGTGCTGAACCACCTGCGGTCCCTCCCTTGACCACTTTGCCCCCTCCAGCACTTGCCTCTCTCCTCAAGGAGTACAAGGACGTCTTCAGTGAAGCACTGGAACAATTGCCTCCCCCTCAGGAGATTCAGCATGCTGTACAACTCCAAGAATTGCTACCTAAAGCACGCCCCTTATACCGTCTTACACCAAAAGAGGACAAGACCCTCCGCCAGCACCTTGTGGATGCGCTTGATAAGGGCTTCATCCGCCCCTTGCTCTCTCCATACAGGGCAGCGGTCTTCTTTGTAGCCAAGAAAGATGGGTCCCTTTTCCTGGTCATCAACTACTGCGCTCTAAATGAGGTGACGGTTAAGAATAAATACCCCCTGCTGTTGATTGACAACCTTTTTGATACACTTGCAGGTGCAAAGGTCTTTAGTAAGATAAATCTCACTGTAGGGTACAACCAGGTCCGCATGGCACCAGGAGATGAGGCAAAAACTGCCTTCCGCACATGCTAAGGGTTGTTTGAGTGCTGCATCATGAACTTCGGAATGACAAACGCTCCCTCTACCTTAGCCATGTTGATGAACAAAGCATTTGAAAAACTGATTGTAAAATGTGTGGTTGTGTACCTTGACAACATTATTGTCTTCAGTCAAGATCAAACCACGCACCTCCAACACCTCCGTGCTGTCCTCAACACCCTTTGTAAAAATCAGCTAAAAGCTAAACCCTCTAAATGCGAGCTCCTCAAGTCAGAGCTGTTATCCCTTGGGCACACCATCTCCACCCAAGGTATAAAACCTGACCCTGCCAAAGTCAAGGCAATCACCAGTATGCCGCCTCCCACTGATGTGGGCCAGGTGCGGACATTTCTAGGTATGGTCACTTACGTGCACAAGTTCATTCCCAACTGCAGGGAGCTAATTGCACCTCTCACCAAGCTTCTGAATAATAAGCAGCGCTTCCATTGGACCCCTGCCAGAGATAAAGCTTTCAAAACGTTGAAGCAGAGACTTACAGCAGCACCAGTACTGCAATCCCTAACCAAAACTGACAGTACAAACTTGAGACTGACGCCTCTGACAGGGCCATAGGGGTCGTGCTAAGGGTAGAAACCAACGAGGGTGTATTCCTCCCCGTAGCATACAAGTCCAGGAAACTCACTGACTTGGAATAATGTTATCCCATACATGATAAGAAGCTAGCAGCAATTGTGCGCTGCATAGAGAAATGGCGCTGCTACCTGGAGGGGGCTACCTTTCTGCTCTGCGTCCTAACAGACTACAAGTTGCTATAATACTTCAACACACAGTCCCACTTAACACGCCACCAAGCAGGCTGGGTTGAGCGTCTGTCCCCCTACCAGTTGCGCATCAAGTACAAGCCTGGGAAGGAACTTGTCACAGCTGACACCCTCTCCCAACTTTACGTAGCGTCCATCACTGGGGACAATGGGTTGGACCCTGACTGGCCCATGCTCTACCTCCGCCCTGAGGCAACTTGCTATGAAGGCCTCAACTTGGTGACCATCTCCAAACTGAAGGACAACAAAAGTCAGTTCACCACAGATGCTGGCAACGTCTGCGTTGGGCAGAAACAGGTGAAAAGACGCCCTACATTCCCACCACACAGCAATGTGACACAATATTGCACTACCACCAAACCCTAGGTCACATCAGAGGACATAACCTCTTCAAAATCATGAAACAAAAGGTTTGGTGGCCATGCATGCGCCAAGACATTTTGGACCTCCTCAAAACATGTGTGCTGTGCAAAAAGAACACGTCCAAGCCCACTCCCCCAAAGTCTGTCCTACCCATTAAAGCCATGGAGCCCTTCAAACAGTGGGCCCTTGACATTGTGGGGCCCCTTCCTGAGGATAGACTGGGGAAGAAGTACATCATCACTTCCATTGATTACTTCACTTGTTGGCCAGTAGCCTGGGCAACAACCAACCATACCGCCACCACCATCATCTGCTTTATTGGCAAAGAAATTGTGACCTGCTTTGGGCGACCCAAACATCTTATCACAGATGGTGAGCCCAAACTTATTGGACATGTCATGAAGGCCTACTGAGCCAAAAATGCACTTCAACAAATAGTTACAACCCCCTATCATCTGCAAGCCAACGGACGCATGGAACAACTAAATGACTCACTGGTGCAATTGATTACCAAACTCTCCCAGGAACATCCCAATACCGTGTGGACAGAACACTTGCCCATTGCCTTACTCATTCTAAAAGCAAGAATCAACAGGGGCACAGGGCTCAGCCCCAGCACCCTGGCCTTTGGGACGCCCGACAGTCTCACAGGAGTTGAACAAGGGAAGCTACAATCTACAGTTCCTGAAAAGCCCCCTAGTGACAACTCCATTCCTGGACCAATGGCGCGCCAAGGCCCTGGAAATTGAATCCAAAAAAATTGAAGGAGGGATAAAGCATCTTGAGGCCAGGTACACTGTGGGAGACCCCGTCTACACCCTCAACCCAAACTCTGCCAAGTTAGATCCCAACCACCTAGGGCCCTTCAAGATAGCCGCTGTCTACAACAACCATACCTACCAGCTTGAGGACGCCCAAGGAAATACTAAGAAACTTCACCACAACCGCTTGCGCCCCTGCCGTGCCATCCCCACACAAAAGATGTTTGTGCAGACCTTCCCAGATCTCCCACAGATTCCAATCCTGGTGTCTGACAACAAACAGGGAGCAAGGGGGGTGTTGCAACCAAGTTTCCACACTCACCTGCTAACGTATCTTACAATACACAGGGGGCACTCAATGAGTTGCCCCTTGACGTATCTAACAACATGAGTCATTCTGATGTCAGCAGCAAATGGTGGGCACTTCATCCTAATTAGGAGTGCTGCCAATTTGAACCGCTGATCCCCGCACAAGTTATTCCTTGGCTCCAAACCATACATGGAACATGCCACCATGCCACCCCTTATGGCTTTCCCCATGCAGTATATTAATCACAATATTCTACCAATAAACAATACCTTATTCTTATTATTCTGGTATTTCTATTGGACTGTTGTCTTCCCCAATTCCAAGTACTGAATCCTCATTGGTTCAGTTGCAACACTAATTCTGGCCAAGCAGAGGTTTGGTTGTTTGTTGAAGATAGGCCTAGTAGGTAACATAGGACTACTGGGGGTAAGTGAGGTGAGCCTAGTAGGTAACATAGGACTACTGGGTAAGTAAGGTCTGACTGGTAGGTAACAAAGGACTACCAGAGGCAGATGTTGCCTCTACCCAGGTGAAGATATTGGTTGCTTTGGGCTATAGTGCTTCACCCTGAAGGAAACTGTGGCTGAGGAAGGTTGAGGACTAAAATAGCAAGCAGGGAACTTTGTCTGTCTGGGGGGAGTAGGTTTTGGACCCCTGGTGGGTAACGCGGGAACCAGGGAGGGGAAGAGCTCTGAGGGCTCAACGTACCCTAATACGCTTATGGGAGGTCTGTGAGCAAGCACCCTACCTAACAGACTGGTAGGGTGTCCTTGTTTATGCCCCTATGGGAGCTTTGGGGAAACCCAAAGTGAGCATTGGAGGGTATAGACTTGCTCAGAGGTGTCACCAAGGCGGCTTGCTTGGGGAAGCAAGCTGCAGAACTTGGTGTGATAAGGCCTCTGGGAAGTAGAGCTGATTACTCTGAAACTGGTAGCCTGGACTTAATCACCTGGGTGAGTAAAGACAACACATAGAAATTGATCCATGATTGAATGGCCTAAGTGGATTGCCACTTGCAAGGGCCCAGTCAAACGCCAATTCAATGTAGACTCATGCCTGGGTCTACAAGTTCTGGTAATGGGGGCTGAGATAAAGAACCAAGGTGGTTCACGGAATTAACAGAGAAAAATAGCAAGAGGGACTGTTTGTTCACAGTAAAGGCTAGTTGATGGACTGTTAATTCATATTGAATGGAATGAACCAATATGGTTCAGTGTGTAGAAGGAACAAAGGAGGTTCCTAGTGAGGATTTGGTGAGGGACTGGTTAAGGATAAGCTGAAGGACAAGAAGATTATGATGCAGGACTAGCTAATCATAATGCAGGATGGCCAGAGGGCCAGAATTTGGTGCTGAAGAACTGAAGAGATGAGAGGATGAACTAGCTGGACTGGATGCAGAGGCTGGAAGAGCTGGTTTTAGTGACTTTTGAGAGGAAATTTAGATAAAAAAGAAGCAGTTAAAGAATAATTAAATACTGCCTGATTATGATTAAAAAAGGATTAAAAATTACATAATAAAAAAAGAAAGAGAAGAAACAATAACATATAGTTTGTTATAACTAAATATTATTTTTAGAAGAGGTATTGAAGAGGAAATAGGCCAGAAAGAAGCTGGAAGGAGAACAGAGAAACTGTAAGGGCAAAAGAGCAAATTTTCATAAGAACAACTAGGAAAGACAAAAAGACAAATAGCAGGAAGGTTTAAAGTCGCAAAACGTTGAAAGAAATGCAGAGAAACATGAGGAAACTTTGAAAAATCAAAGGGTCAAAATTTGCCTAAGTAAAACATATGTGGAAGTGCTTGAGATTTGCTGGGGAAACATGACGGGAATTACGGCAAAACTGTTCAAAACTCAGAGCAGTTGTTTACCTGGAGCAAGACAGCCTCAGGTTCAAACCAGGATCAAGGACAGGTCATCCAGGGAAACCTTTTTTGCAAAACCGTTGAATCAAGGTGTATGATTGGCTGCAAGCTGAAGTTTATTTAATCAGTGTTTTAAAGGCTTTAACTTAAGAGTTAAAGCCTAAAAAATGAGGAACAGAAGCAGAAAATTCTTGCTTTCATTGGCTGAAAAAACAGGATAATTTAAGCTTTTAAGAACCAGAGTTCTAAGAGAGAATTTTGGTCTGAAACAAGGGGCTATAAAAGGGAGAGCTATCTGAGACTCTTCAGGGACTGGATCAAGTGGATTACAAAGGCCACAAAAGCTGCAGAAGGAGCAGAAGACCAAGGATAGGAAGCCAGAGCCAGGACAGACCGCAGGAGCATAAGATTAGAACACAGGAGCCCATGAATAAAGCGCAGGAGCCCAAGACCAAAGCGCAAGAGCCCAAGACCAAGTACAAGGAGTCCAAAAGATTGTTGAAGGTCTCCAAGTATTGTCACAAACCCTTTATTATTCCCTATCCCAGGCCATATACCAGAAGGTTTCTAAGGGGACCTTCCTTCTGAGAGTGAATAAAAGCCCATTTCGACCCCTATACATATTTATGAGATACATTTCCCCCTTACTAGAGAATGACAACCCCTTCCAGCCAGTCCCTGGCTACAATCCAGGACACACTTGGAGACTGGTGGACAAAAACCCCACAAAGATTGTCACCACTAAAACAGTTAATATGTCACCACGAAGAGGGTGTCCTTGGTGTACAACCCTGTATATTGCTGCAATGGTGTTCCTACAGCCCTACTGGAGAAGTTTAAGCCAGTCCTTGACACCACATATGGGCCTTACGTGGGTGATTCCAACAAGGGAGACAATGACAAGCTGCCCCAATATTACCTAACCACAAAAGGGCAGAAGGTGCTCAAAAAGGTTGCTTTATTCTACAGCCAAGTGCCTATGTCCTGTGTTGTGCCCAATCCTAATGAGTCTTTACCTTTCTCCAAAAAGGCCAATTACCATATAATCCCCAATTCCACCCGCGAGACCTTCATGAGGCTCATGGAGGAGACCAAAGACTACAGGAAGGCCGCAGCCATTGTTGGGATCTTGGAAAAATCTGGCCATAGGCTCTGCGCAACTTACCTGAAAACAGGGATTGCTCTCCTTCCAGAGAAATCCAGTTGTGAACCAGCTCTATTGGTCAAGCAACACCTGTGGGCCATCCAACAATGGATTGAGCAGAACTGTCATCTTTAACTGGAAAATATTCAGTCAATGGTTGAGTCTGTTTTTGGAATCCAGGCTTTGGTTTCCACTTGATTCAGAGCAGTGAAAAAATTAAATTACTTGTGGAAAAAGCTTAGAGTTTCTCCCTATAACTGCAATAGCCCAGACAACATTGTCTACTGGCAAAAATACACCAAGACAGTAACAGCTCTCAAGGAGAAGGAAACCATCAAATTCTACTACATTGATAAGTCCTCCTTTGCATCCTCTATGAGAAACAAGTATGGGTATGTCCCCAAAGGCAAAAAGAACGGCATGCCCTGGCGTGCGGCTGTCTGGTCTGTTGTGTTCTCTGTGGTAGCCCTTCTTGGTCCCCTTGGTATTGAGCTATACCAGATGATCAAGGGTTCCCACAATAGTGGGACTTTTCTAGAATTTCTCCAATTGCTTTGAGAGCACCTGAGGCACACAAGCCCAGGCTTCACCAATGTTATTGTGCTAGACAACGTCAGACTCCACAAGGTGGCAGATATTCTCAACAAGTTCCCAATGATTGAGCCTGGTGTTGAAATTGCCTCCCAATAATTGGCCACGTCCACTTTATGCCTTCTCTTTCTCACCTCCTATTCTCCATTCCTCAACCCAATTGAGGAGGTCTTTGGGTGGACCAAGAGATTTTTCAAGAAGGGGCGCCAACCAGACCCAATGATCTGTTTAATTTGCTGCAGTTTGGTGTCCATACCCTCCCAGCTGAAACCATGGCCAAATTCTATGGTCATGCAGATTTGTTTCTCCCTGCGTGCCTTGCCCAGCAGCCAGTCAATTAAAGGCTTAGCTATTATGAATGTTTTATTCTTCATTTTATTTTAATATTTGTTTTTATTTAGTTTAATTTTTTGACTTTATTTCTGTGATTCTGCATATTGCAACAGGTATAATAAAAAAAAACAAAACAAAGCTAATTAAATGAATGAATGAATGAATGAATGGATGGATGGATGGATGGAAAATAAAACACAAGAATATTTTTATTTTTATTATAATGATTTTTAGGGTAGTTTTTCACATTTCTTTATATGATTCCAATTATATACTGTCATAATTGTAAAAATTAATAAAGAAATAAGGGTGAATGAATGAATACATGGAGTATTTTTATTATGAATTTATTTGTTGAATATAGATGGCTTGAGTAGATAATTTTAAAGAATATATATATAAATCAAAATAGTATTTGAATGGAGACTTTTATTAGGGGTGGTAGAAGAGGAATTTAAGGACAGAGCGTTGAAATAGACTAGCAATTTCTATTGACAACACATATGTTGACATTGGACCTGTAATAAATAAATTGCAGCAGATAGAATATGGGAGCATTGTGACACAATTGGATAGGAGGATATTTTCTGGTGGAGCAGCCATCTCATAGGCAACGGCAAAAATAAATGAATCCTGAATAACATGCTCTATTGAGCTGTATCCAGGGGTAATACTTTTCTGTCTAGTAAATGGTGTACTACATCCAGTTTTATTATCACATCAGACTGGTTGCAGGTTTCTGCTTTAAGCCAAATCAGTACAAAAAGACCTAGGTAAACAATCAAGTGAAGTCTCTGCCCTGCAAACAGGGCAGAGAGCTCACAAAATTTATTATATAGGGCACTAATTTTATTCTTAAAGGATGTAGTGGCAAAGATTTTTCCCATTGTTTTTGGTATAACAGTCTTTTCAGAGCACCAGGAGCCCCCAAATTCTCCAAGGACGCCTACTACTGCAGGCATGGTGGCAGCATAACTATAGCTAAGTTTTATTATTTTTTCATTCAATTTTTTTAGGATATGTGATAGTGTATGCTCAGTAGGGTAATAGAAACAGACTTCTTCTTGTCCTCTTTCCATCTTGGGTAGGTTTTGGTACACCATAGTTTGGATGAAATCCCAGACAATCATGACAAAGTGCTTGCAGAAGCCAGGGAGCAGAGTGTACTAGTTGAGTTGCAGGTTGGGGGCTGCAGCCAAAGACAAGACCCGTCATTCAGTGTTGTCTTGCTTTGGTTGGAGTGATGTAAGTTGTTATTGTTTCATTGGATTTTTTTAAAATTTATTAATCATTTCAGAGGTGGCATCTGGCATCAGGACCAGCTGACACCCTATGTGGGGGATGTAGTTGCTGTAGAACGTTTGCAATATGTATGATCTTAGATACTTGCAGACTTCTCCTTCTGTTTCTTCTAAATAAAAAAGTTAGTAAGATCCTTTTATTTATTTGATGTTTTATTTTTTACCTTCTTCTATATCTTTACCTGCTGCCCCTTTACAGGGGCTGCTTCACAGGACTTGTCACTAGCTGGTTCCTGGTGATCTTCTGTTGGTTTTTGTTTCTTTTTATTTTTTAGCTGCTCAAATATCTTGGGGTCTTTTGACCACATTTCTGCAGTTGCAAACCCTGTGGCTTGAACTGTAGATTGGCAAGAACATCTTTTTGTGCATTTAGGAGCCTGGTCACAAGTTTGTTCTAGTATTGGGAATCTTCTTTTTCACGGTAAGTTTGTCTAGTTTGTTGCCTTCTAACACCATATTCTTTAGCACATCCTTCACCTTTTGATTGACCTCCTTGATTTTAGCTACTACTGCATCCAATCCTTTTATCATTGCCTTCAATTCTGCCATGTTTTCCTTGTACTTATCCCAGCCCTTTTTATACCAATAAACTATCCCAATAAAACATATCTATTCTATTGTAACTAATAGAGTTTAAATAAATATATCTTGATTTTACTTATAATATTTTATTAGCTTCAAGCACCAGAATTCATCTGATATTAATATTATGTATATTTATTGTACATTAAACCCAATCTTAGTATTATGAACAACATATTTTATTCAAGAACATGTTTTGTCCAAGTAAAACATGATTTGCTCTCAAATCAGTATGCCAAGTTCAACCCAAAGTATATATTTATTATAATATAGTCACTTTCACGGGTTATATGTAGATCATATATTTTAGAGAGCATAAACCAACCCAATCTTAGTATCATGAACAACATAATTTGTCATGTGATATTTTTTCACATATTACATCATTTGTTCTTGAGCCAGAATGCCAATTTCAACCCTAAGTACATATTTATTATAAGATAACCACTTTCATACAGTAGTTTTAAAAGCTATAGCAACAAGCAAAAACAATCAAGATTTAAACAAAATGAGCTCATATTCAAAAGAAATTAAAAATAAATGGATTTATATGGATTTAAAATAGATTTGGGTTCATTTCAATTTTGCTTAAATTTGAATTCATTTTGTTTAAATCTGAGTTCATTTTGTGTGTTGCCATAAAATTTAAAACCACTGTATGTTATATTTAGATCATTTATTCTAGAGATATATGCAATATAACGGATTATTTCATTTAATTCTATTGTTTTCTATTATAACTTTAATATATTCAAAGCGCTACACTCAAGTGTTTTGAAAAACTACAAGTGCTACAGACCATCCAATCAAAAATGAGTGTACATGCGGTGTCTTTGTGTTTGGCTCAGACCAGACACACCTCATTTATTGCACCCAGTTTAACTTGATAAAATAAGCCTTTTGAAAATAAGAGATGTCTTTGTTTGAAAATTGGCACGCTGGCTTGTGGACACTCTAGCATCAGACCTCTGGGTTCTCTGGTGCTAGAGTAACCACAAGTTGGCGTGCCAATTTGCAAATAAAGACATCTCTTATTTTCAACAGGCTTATTTCATCAAGTTAAAATGGGTGCAATAACTGAAGCGTATCAGGTCTAAGCCAAACACAAAGACACCACATGTACACCCATTCTGATTGGTTGGTCTGTAGCATTTGTAGTTTTTCAAAAACACTTGAGTGTAGCGCTTTGAATATATTAAAGTTATAATAGAAAAAAATAGAATTAATAATTATTAAAGTAGTCAAATTTACCTTTGAGGCATGATAAAAATCAAACATCACTTTATTTAAATGTAAACCATATATTATAACATTAAAAAATATGCAAAAGTTAAAAAAATAAAAATTATTGGGTAGGGTAATTTTAATTAGGGGAATTGGATTGGGCAGGGCAAACTAGGTGGCAGACTGGGTAGAGGGGGGAGGACTTGACTGGCTGGGGAGGTGGGTTACAAACAACTGGATTGGTTGGCTGGGGACTAGGGCAGCTGGATGGTCCAGAGGTGATTGGCTTCCTTGTTTGGCTGAGAGAAATTGAATGTATGTGATGCCATATTCTGACTCAGGGAGGACGGTGATTGGCTTGTATGCCAGGGAATCACAAGGGGGAAGCTGGGGGTCCTTTGATGATTGGCTACTGCTGAGAGCATTCCATGTCATCTTGATAAAATTTTTGGCAACCTTCTGGTGGGGAAACAGACCAGTGTGGTTGTTGGCTGCACCAATCACCTGGCTGAAGATTGTGGGGTTGCGCCCACGGATGGTATCCCCAATGTCGAAGAACAACAAATCACCAATGTGGAGATCAGCATGTCCAGCAGGGAAAATTGAGACATTGTGGCCTTCTGCTTTTATTTTCTTGGAGGTCACTTCAGCGCACTCCATCTGGTGGCTCATGAATATTTGAAATTTGGAATTGGCCAAGCTCCAGGTGGCAAGCAAGTTGGAGAGGAATTTCCCGTACCAGTAACCATTGGTATAACTGGTTGTAGTCTAGTAAAATAAAGTCCCTTTTGGGGAAACTGCAAGGAATGCACCAATCACACTCCCATCTGGTTCCTTCTTTTGCCCTTGGGAGCATTCTTTTCAGTCAAAGTGCCATAATCATGGAACTGCAATGACAATTTATAATAGGATATAAATATGACATTGTCTGAAATAGAGAACAGGCAGCGGGTGATGGCGGCACTAATCATTGGGTCACAGGGCAAATCAGAGCCATAATCTAACTTATTGGCTGACCAATTGATCAGAATCATAACACTGATTACAAGCCCATGCATCCAGAGCTACACTGTGTGACAGGCAATACAAATGCCCTTGAGCCCAAGTAGGTGGCATACCTCAGTTAATTGGAGGTATGGGTCCCGCTGGAGGAACTCAAGCATTAGGGGAGGTGCCTCCTTGATCTGTGAGTCAATCTGCTTCTTTGGCTTCTTGCCCAGCTTTGCACCACCTCTCTTCAAGAGGGCTTGGAACTCCCTCTTGATCACTGCCTCAGTGAATTGAAGCCAAGTGGCAATTTTGGCAAAATTTACTCCACTCTGGTTGAGGCTCACAATCTATTCAACAATCTCATTGGTGATTACTTGCCATTTTTGGCTGACTTGAGGAATAAGGGACCCGGATTAGGAAGGAATTGCTCTGATTGTCCTAAACTCTCAGACAATGGTTGGATTGGATTGGAGGGGGCCACAGTTTCCCAGTCTCTAAAATGCAACAAAAACTCAGGTTAGGCCTGGTCTGGTAAGGCTCCATATTGGCTATCAGAAAAGCCACCTGTGGATGGGGCTGGTGACACATATAACTCAGCCTCCTCACAACTTGCATTAAATCAGGTGTACACAGGAAACACGGTGGTTACGCTCCTTAGCTCAGCAGCCTAAGCTTGGAGTAGCTCCTGGTACTTCTCCTTGACAACGTCAAAGTTACTCTCACTTGAAAAACTCATTGTAAACAAAACACAATAAACTCTATTAAAACAGAAAAGCAAAGTATTTCTAGAAAATTAATTTTATGTAAGTGTGTGCTCCTTTTTGAGCCAGACTCTCAGACATAAATGCCCAAATTTAGATGTACATAAATTGAAATAATGCTGCAGTTCCCTGAATAAATTTTGGGGGATTCACTAATGAAATCCACTATTTCCAATTTGAGTCCCTAAAATAATCAATATTTTCAAAAAATGAGTCATTCTGTGTTTGAGTTCATTACTTTTGTGACTGAACCTCATGTGTTCTCTTTTTTTATCATATTTGCCACACACATATAATCAAATTTAATAAAGAATGCTTCAGGAAGTGACTGGATTGCAAACATTATGAACTTGAGTTCCATGCATTTGCTATATCATTTTTGGAATTCAGTATTTGACTTCATTTTTGTTGTGTGATTAACTATTTTTGTTTTCTGTCCCTAGATAAATGGAAGCTTTATTGAGTAAATTAAGCTTCAACTGGTTCCAGTTGTCATTTTTTTGTGATTGAGTTCATGTGTTCTAAACTGAATAATATATGTTTATCTCAACAGGTTTGAAAACTACTGTATGTCCACCTAAATTATGTTTTAAACACTGGCTTATTTAGAACTTGAATTTGTTTCCTTTTTAATATGATTTTATAGTTGATTTAATATCCTTAACATGAGTCATAGGTACTAATAGTCAACAATTGGGTAAACATCATTGTTTTTCATATTAGATAGCTTTGGTGGCACTAAATTGTTGCGGATCAGCTGATGAATCACAGGGTCAAATTAGTAGCTTTAAAAAGTGTCAGCCATTGTGCTAAAAGGGTCCATACTTATTTAAATAAAATTACCCTATCTCTATCTTATTTAATTTATTTTTTTGGCTTTACAGTCAATAAAATATTTGGTGCATTATAATAAAATACATGTCTCCTCATCTAATAATTTTATTTATATCTAATTATCATATGAAGTTTTTAGCATCTGGAATAAAAACTAATGTCAAGTCTTTATAACATTAAAGACAAATTTTCAAGCCCTATTAAAAACAAAATAGATAAATTTAAAAAAGATTAAAGCCAAGACCACCCCTTTATTTGATTGGCTCAGAAGCAAGAGATTTGGGGAGAAAGGATTCATAGTTCTTGTAAAAAGCCGCCATCACATCAGGCAGCATCAAGAATTGGCTGAGATTAAGAATATCAAAGATATCTTTGGTGTTCTGTGAGAGGCCCTTTTTGCTTCATTATTAATTCATTCAAACATCTCTTTTATTGGATTTAGAAATAGAGAATATGGCAGAAGGAAGAGGAGTCTGATTGGGCAGTCAGATAGAAAGTGGCTTGAGGTGTAGCCGTCTTTTTCAATTGGTGGGAATCAGAAACAACAAAATCCACTTTGTGAGCCCAACATTATCAAGCACAGCAATGTTGGTTGTGCTACAATAATTGATCTACAAGTATTCCTTGCCAGTTCAGAGGAAATCAAGGAATGTCCTGCTATTGTTAGAAGCCTTAATCAACTGATATTGATCTAAACCTTAGTGTCAGGGATCCAGCCTGTGGGGGGTTCCTGAGGACTTGCGAGCGGACGGCCCGCGGGCCCTGCAGGGAGAGCCCACCACAGGATTGGGGCTAACTTTACAATATAAGATAACAATTTTCCAAGCAATGCCCAAGGTCTGGTTGTAGGCACCAGGAAATCAATCAACCCAGTGAGGGTGATATACATCACCCCAAATTTTTGGATGGAGGTAGATTCATCAGTGGCAACAGAATCTTGCGGGCAGTCAGGCCGCGGGGTGTGGGGTAGTGTCATTGGAACTAAATAGGCGGGCCAGAAATTATACTTGTCTTGGAATAGCAGAGGAGGCCAGATGATTTTGGTACCCTCTCTGTAAAGGACTTCAGTCTCTCTGGTTCTAGCTTCAGGGTTGTGGATAAGGATTTCCTCCAGAGTAAACTCCAAATACGCCAGGTTGGGTGGGTACTCGGTAAAATGTACTGGACCAAAGGGAGCTCTGGGTGGACAGTAAAGTTTGGGCAGCTGGTCCGCGGTTTCTTGGGTTATGTGGACACGGGGAACAGGGCCGCAAGGAGTAGACTGAAGATGAAATAAAACTAATAACAAGTAGGGTATGATCTGGTTGAACCAAAGATTCATGTCACTTTATTGCAAGGATGGCAATGGGCATCTTCCTGGCGGCCCAGGGTATAAGTATGCCCATCTGTCATGGCAAAACTTTCAAAGATTTTCATGGCCTGGGTTTTTCCCTCTACTAGGTCCTCACAGCCCTTGGTGGCAACAATTGTGGGGGTTATTTTATTTGCTGACTTGCAATTAAAGCACTCCAATTCTTCAACCAGGTCACAGGACGGGTCATCTCTGGGTGGCCCGCTTCCTATGGAAGGTACCTTTGTTTCTTCTTCTGATATGGCCTGGGTTTTTCTGGGGTCTGTGGCTAACCCAGCCCGTTGATTGGTTGGGTTAACAGGAACCCCTAGCGTGGGGGGCATCATTGTAGGCAACCTTGGTTCATCAAACTTCAGGAGATTCTCAGAAGTTGAATCCAATCCTGATTCAATCCCCGAAAACTGCGGGCAGCCAGGCAGCTGGCCCTGTGGGCTGGTGGCCCACAAGATGCCAGGGTTTGACTCCCATAGTTGAGGTCTTTTGATTATCATAGTTGATAGGAGTTTGTCACTCGTGACACTTAGGGACCAAGAAGAATTATCATTGAATATGTTTGGGACCAGATAGTTGAACAACATGCTACACCATTCTTGGATCCCTTCTCAACCCACCCATGCTTAGCTCTAATTGAGGATGAAACAAAGATTCATCTATGTAGAAGAATGGACATTTCCAGTCTGCTTTAGGTCCAGATAGATTTCAACGTAGATGCACCAATCCTCAATTTCCTTCTACTGTTTCTTTTGTACAGAGAAGTACGCAATACTTTCCATGAGGAGCACAAATCAACAATGGTTTTGAAAAAAAGTGTTTTAGAAACAGAAAGAGAAAACTCTGTGACCAGCATTATTGGACAGTGAGGGAATCCAAGTAACAATATTTGGATAACCACTGCTTGATTGCACCAATATGCAAAGGTTGCAAGAGTTTTGGCTGATGTTTGGCCTTTGTGGATCTTGCAACTTTATTGGTATAACATATGTGGTGTTGACTCTGTTAATATATCTGGCCGCAACACCAAATTAGGACACAATATCCTGAACAGAAATTCCTCTGCTCACACAACTGATGATAGCCTTATACTCACTATCAAAAAACTGAAGCCTGTCCTGGGTGGATATCACAGCACCAAGCTATCTGGGTCAATACACAGTATGAGTACCTTTGTGTAGAGCACAGCATCCTTTTTTATGCAATGGTACTATCAATTGTGGATTATGTCATCTGCGTAACTGGCTCTTCAGTTGTGACCAATAGTGCATAAGAAGTATTAAAAACTCAGGGACATGAACTGGAAACTCTGAGATCCAGAGTATGGGTTGTGTTACAAATGGTTCACAGTGGAGGGGTATGTAACCAGATTTTTGCCAATGACCCTGGTATGAGAGACTTTAGTGGCAGGCTGCAAGAGAGCTTTTGTCTGGGATTTAAACTATTGTACCTTGCCTGTGATTTGGGAACATGTTGATTTGTACTGTGCCTTAAAATACATGTGTATTGGCCTCAATGTGCCCATTATATGTCCTTGGTATATTCCTGGACCCTCTGGGGTGTCCTCTTGGACAGGCTGCCCCACTTCCTGTTGCAGGAGCTGGTTGAGTATGGGATAGTCTGTCCATAAAAAGAGAATAAAAATATGTTTTTTTAAAGAACATGTGTTTTGAAAAGTTTTTAGTTTAGCTTCAGGTTGTTGTTTACTTTTTGTTTAGCCTTGAATAGTGTCACAGCTTCTATATTAATGGTTTGAAGTGTACAATATGTTACTGGAGCCTTTTAAGACAGCTTACATTTCATTTGATGTTTACATCTAAAGATGGTGACCAAAATTGATTTTTTTCATTTGATTTCAGCCATAGTAGAGCTTCTTGACTTAGTTGAGTGTTCCCTGATTTACCACCTTCCTATTCAATATATATTCCAAGCCCTGAATCCTATATTTGAGTTTAATAGTAGCATCCATCTGTGATTTAGAACTTAGTTATTGGACTTGGCAATCCCAGAGGTTCAAAAAGTGTAGTAAGCTTAATGAAAGTGGTTGTTTGATTTAGAAAATTCAAATAAAACTTCATCTGGTTCATTTTGTCCGCTTGGAACATGCTGCTTGACTTAAGATTGGCAAAGTGTCTATGAGATCCTAGTATCTGAACCATTCAAATAAAAATATAAGGAGATCAATCTAATTAAAGAAGGCAAAATTGCAAATGTGATTTAAATTTTGGATCAAGGAATTGACAATCATGTTTTTTTGCCATTAGGTTCTGAATTTACACTATTGATAAAGATAATTGTCTTTGAAAAAGTAAAGCATAGTGTACAAATATTAGATGTAGTCACCAGGGCTTTGTTGGGTAACTTGATCAAGGGTGGCAAGGTGACACTGTGGGGAAATGAGAAATAGAGAAGAGAGGTAAATTTATTGAATATTGGAGAGTAGCCTTATAAGGCAATCATAAAGCATGAGAGGGATAAGTGCATTTTCATATTCACGAGATGGGTTCTGGAAAGAATTCTGGAAGCAAGGTGAGTTGGGAAGGAAGGTAATTATGCAATAGCCATATTTGGATTGTCATATTTGCCAATATTGACACAGGCATTAATCAATATTAGGATAAAACTCAAAGAAGGAAGGTCTTTGGAACTCCAGATCAGGGTCAGAAGGTCCAGTATAGAAACCAAACAATCCTTCAAGCTTTTCGACTTTAGAAACAGGGTACATGATCACTTGTATATTCCCATTTGAAGTCGTATTTACCGCAGAAATAACTGTCCTATGGACATGATAGGAAGTGGCCCAGAAAATAGGCTTGTACCAGAAGAAGCCCTCGGTACCCTTACACACTTCACCTTCTAGGTTAAGCTGTGAAGCTAACCTGGCATATATTCTCCATGGCTTGGGAGGGAGGGGAACATTGACAAGTTTCTCCAACACAGAGATCTTTCTCTCAACAGTGATTGTGTTTGAAACTAAAGAAAAATGGCATACATTGTGAATACAGGTGCACCCATTGGATAGGCGGGTTGGTTCTCCCCACCAGAAGCTGCTCATGATGTGGGTGTAGCAAGTCTGAATGAAGTCGGTGCCGTCCGTATGTGACACACAGAACCGCTTTTGCTTTTCGACGGTATAGTTCCCATATGACTTGTCGTTAATCCAACATGACATTCCATCTTCCTGTGGATATTCTCCAGGCGCCACCCAACCACGCGATGCAAAGCCAGCAGTTTCCTTGAGATAAAGACGTTGTGACAGAATAGCGTTGTATTTGGGAGCATGGAAGCGTGCTTCTTGGATTCTAATTTGCAAAGGGCTGAACCCAGAAGTTGACGACAAAAGAAAAAATAGCATGCTAAGTGGAGGATCGGTTGATGATATTTAAACATGCAAAAAGCTTGAAGCTATGTCAACGTCACAGGAGTCTATGGTAAGAATGTGACTGACGTATTGTTCAATTTGTTCTCGAATGGATTATGTCATGCCAAATAGGTTATAATGAGTTCCATCCAAAGTTAAAATCTAAAATGCCCCAGGAAATATAAAAAATCGGTTGTTAAAAACCCAGTCTTGATTGGAATATACAGCTACACTCAGTAATAGGTAATGTTATCAAATTATATCTTTAAATTTTTAATGTAAAAAATCTTTTATGATAAAACTAAACTAGTACAATGCAATCTCAATCTAAAAACCAATTAAACCCTCGATAAAGCTATTACAGAGAAAAAACCTATTTCCTGGATAAAAACATTTATAAAAACCTATTAAAATATTTTTAAAAGAAAAAATCACAAATAATTGTTTTGGCAATAAAAAGATTTTACTATAAAAAGTTCCCGGGATTAAGATTTCGACTGACCTTTGCTTCGAAGTAAAGAGTTAAACTTTCTATTATTAATTCGAAAAATGCTTGTAAGAAGTTAGCTTTATTTCACTTAGGAGCCAATCAAACTGCTAACCCTATTTAAGATGAAGATTCTTTAAAATCAATAAGAGGGTTTTATTAGAAATTTTAATTTATAACATAGAATAGTTATTATCTGATTAATCGACCTCATTAAAGACAACCAAGGCTTCAATAAAAATAGAGATTTATGTTTTTTATTATATGTTTGTTTTGTTATTTGTTTAAGTTTAGAAGAACCTAACATTTTAAAAGTAAGTTTCATCTTTATCGGATAAAAATATTGAGGACTAAAAAATAAACCAAAAAAGTTAAGAATTATTCTTATAAATAAAGTATACAAACTTGAAAAACTTTAGAAAATCACCCCTTATTCAAAAACAAGATTTAATAGAATATCAAAGTGGTGCTTTTTATGTGCTATAGTGCCAGCCAAAGATGATTAAAATAAAATTCCTAATTTTTTATTATCTCTCTACATTCACTTTAATTTCAAACAATAATAGTTTATAGTGATATCAGTGTGCTTTTAGGGATCTAACTTTCAAAAATATTTCGGCAAAATTATAGTTTTATCAACAAAAATATTTTATTTTGAGGGAGTATTGTGATAAAAACTATCCTTGTTTTTAAATCTGTATATAAAAAGATACTGTGTTTTCTGATTAAAAATGCTATTCGCTTGTAGAAAGAACTATGAAATATTAATTTAATATGTAAACTTGTGAGGCGTACCATTTAAATTAAATATCTCAGATTGCTGTTGCCACTAGTTAAGCCCTAATAATTTTTAGCTGATATAATGTCTCAAAACGTCAATGAACAATCAAATAACTATTTTTATTGATGTTTAAATGAGCATCTTTCTTAGATTCTAGGATTTTGGTCGCTGAATTTTTCTGAGCTAAAGTTCCCTTGGTAGCTGATTTTATTGTGCTGGAGAATCTTCTGTCAATCAACCCTTTTTATAAAGCAAATATCTTACTATTTCACATCCTTAGCATTAATGGGAGACATTGGTAGCAATTAATCAACCATCGATGTGTATACCAAATACACTCCGTCATTTTTACCCGAGAATAAGCTATATTTAAAACCCTGAAAACGACGTCATGACGTCGGGGGTTGGTTCCTGGAAGTAGGGATGCTTCGGCTCAGCCCCGGCTGGAAATCGGCTCTAGGCCGCTACAGCTAAAGCGGAATTATTCAATATTTAAACATTGTTAAATAGGTATTTGATACTAGTGGCCAGGAGCCAGAAGCTGACCACAGCTGCCCGGGGCTTGGCCGAAGCAGCCCTACCTGGAAGTAACGTTGTTGGGATTGAAGTGGGTACGCTTTCACCTTTTAGAAATTAAATAATAATGCCATTACAAAGGATTTTTGCTACTGGAAATAACGTTTCGGAGTCGAAAAGGGTACCGATAAAGATAGTCTAACGGCAAAATATTTAAATAACGAACACTTAGGATTTGATCCAAGAGATTCTTGTAGTTGCAAATTATTCTCGGATATCAGAAGAGCTGATCCCCAGGATAACCAATCACCCTGGCTGAGCAATGGTTCGCCTTGGCTTTGTGTTGCAATAACAAAGATAGCTTATTCCAATCCAGTATCATTAAAACCAATCAGCCTGAATCGAAGATCCTTTGAGGTCCGAGTGAGAGAATCGATTGCCTTTTTTTAAAAAACTACGCCAGATTTTTATTAAAAGTTTATAAGAGCGGCAGTAAGAGGACCACGGCCTTAGAAAAGGTGGGGATATGGGGTCAATTAAATGCTTTTTCATTATCATTAGATTGTCTGACTGGTCCATGCTGCAGAAACTTCAATTACAGGTAAGGTCCAACAATTAATTTATCATACAACTGGGGGCAATTTAATGCTTTATTTCTCATTGGATTGTCTGGCCGGTCCATGCCAGGAAACTCCAGCTACAGGTAAGGTCAAGTGAGAACATCAACATTGAGGCAGGGCTAAGCAAAAGTCCCAGGAATCAAACCTGGGACCCCTGGGGTCAAGTTGGACTGATATAACCAATTGCCTGCATGAGAGCTGAGTGAGAGAAATCCCTTTAAATCTGTCGAGGGTCTGGATGTACAAGCATTCTGGCTACCACCAACCTACTTAACATCCAGTCATTGCCTGATTTGGTACCCTTCCAATATACCGTTTGACATACCGAGAATGGTAACCAAGCAATATCACATGACTGTCCAAGTATCCAGTGGCTCAAACCCATCCCGCACATGACCAACCCCTAGGTTTGATCCAACTAAATCTCTGCCACAGCCAAGTCTATATAAGTCTAAAGTATTATCCAATAAAATATACTTCTTTTCTTTCCTAATTCTACATTTGAAGCTTCCCCAAAGGGCACTCCTTATCAAATCTTACATCAGTCAATTAGCTAAATCTTAGGATTTTTTCTGTTTGATATTTAAATCCCTATTTCATTATCTTTTCTATAGTTTTTACTTAAAAATTACATATGGGTTTGTGTTCTGAGGTGCAGCACAGACACAACGGGGAATCCTAACCTTAGGATTGGATTCATACTAAGTCTTGGTTAGAATGACAGGGAAGGCTATGTGATTACCTTGTGGCCCTGATTGATGATAAACATGTGTTCCCTAAAAAAATTAGGGCCCTAATTGAATAATATATGCTAGACGTGGCTAGAGAGGCACCAAAGTACGTGAAGACACAAAGACAAAAATGTGAATAGAACTTAATTTTTATTGGTGAATAAGAAATATAATATATATTGTGTAGCTTTACCACAAAACAGTACATGGATGGTAGGATCACTTGCCACAAGCATGAGTGGGGCAAGTGAGTTGCAAAGAATCAGGAAACTGAACAATTGAATTTCCCAATTTAGAGCCAGACTTGTTTCAAAGGGCAAAAGCAAAAGAGAGAGATTTGTCCTTGAAATAACCCATTGAAGGCAAACTCAAAACATGGTGAATGGTGGCATTCACAACAATAGGGTATTAAAGTTTGCACAAACCTAGTAATAAGTAGCTGTATCCTTTCCAATAGAGCTAATTATGTAGGTGCATATCATCAACCAGAAAAATTAGGATAAAACTTAATCAGAGCAATAGTTAAATGGTTAATCAACTTCTAAATATCCCAGGTTTTAACCATTCTCATTCCTATCTACCTTTCTTGATATAAGAATTTAGGTAAACTTATTAATGGTAAAAACTAACATATCTCTGGTCTAAGATAAGTCAATTTAAATTATTTATTTTTTGAAAAGTGTTTCACTGAAAGATATGCATGATAACCTTTTGTTGCAGTAAAAACTGGCTTATACAGGTAGAAATGCAACAGCCCTGGGGCTGGTGGGGCCAAGTTGGTACCATAGCAAAGTGAAAATATGATTTATAGCCTCATTGCCTTCATGTTGGCACATTTGTTGCAACAGAACAAGTTTTAGCTCAGTATTTGTGTTAGATAAGACAAAATTCTAAGAGAAGGATAGAGAAATGGATTAGTAATTAGATAATCTTTATTAGAGGATACCAACTGATTCTTATATAATAGCAAACAGTTATTAGGCCACCAAAGGGGATGGCAGAATGAAATTGATCCAAACAAGGGTTGTCTAAGGTTCAAATAAGTTTTTGAGGTAATTTTGCAGTAACTGTCTTTTTTCTTCATTGGGGAATATGATTCCCTTCTATGTCATCTGAATTTAGAGGACAGTAATAGATCTGTTATAAGGCAATACATCGAGCACCCCTGTATGATGATCCACATGAGGAGCAATTTGGAAGAGGAGGGCTTATTATTAGTCAAATAAAGATTGATTGCTTGGTAAAGGTTAATATTGATTAGTTTATTGATATGTCTAGGATTGGTGGTTGGAAGTGGTGCTCTATGCCTTGCAGTATTAGCAAGGTGGCCCCTTATAAGTACTTTGGATGGATATAAGTGATGCCCTGGTATGTTGTATCAAGAGGCATAAGCTGTGACGGAAATCACTGGATAATATGAAGCCGTTTCTAAGTGATGGGGAATTACCACCCAAATCCACATAGAATTTATGTTTAACCACCAACGCGGCTTCAGATTTTTTTTGTGAAATTTCAAATTGTAACTCCAGGATTAAGTAGAACAATTAGTCCTAACCAGAGTAAACCAAGATAAATGACCTGGGAAAGCATCAATGCATCTTCAGCGTAGAATTATGGGCATTGGGAAGTAACATGATTTTCAGTTTCAAGAATGGGGGAGGAGCTACAAAATTGGCTGGCATGAAATTGATATTTGGTGTCGCAAACAACAAAGTTCCAGATGCTGGGCCCCATTTTTCTGAAATGATTTGGTTCAGAATCAGATTGTACAGGATATACCACAACAACCTGATTACAGGATGCATTTTTAAAATTTAAAATTAGAACTTGGGATAATAGATTTTTATTGAGTAAATTTAGGAGGACTCAACTCTTAGAGTTGAAACAGGGAAAATTATTCAACATATATCAGAAAAATTGACTAAGCAATACCACCTGAGTCTTGACCTCCTATTCCTTCCACATTGTCTAGTAAGTATCTAGTCCAGGTTGCAAAGAACCCTTGCATGACCAGTTTCTGACGACCATGCTGATTAACAAGCTTATATTGGGTGACCATCATATTACGTCAATTTATCAACATCAGTTTGAAAAGGGGAGCTGGTTTCAGCTGGCAGACTGGAGCAGCTGTGACCCATTTTTGATTGACTGTTTGGTTTAAATCCGTTAACTTGGTCAATTTTGATACAGGTTTTCTGGCCTTCCTAGCCTTCTTACTTGGACAGACAATAACCGGTATTATGGAACCTACCATGACATTACCCTCTGCTTTAGCCCTGGGCACAATACCACCATCTGGGAGATGGAATAAAGAGAAATTCTTATTGGCAGGTGGGAGTTTAATTGCGGCTAGGGTAAGTTCAGGGTGACCAATAGCAGTGGGATTGTGCTTGTAAAACTCATGGATCAGATCAGAGGAATTTGAACAATTGTAGTGGGGAACCCAAGAGTTTTCAGAATCAGGATAACCTTTCCAAGACACCAAATATTCCAAATGGCAGCAATTCTTGCAGGAAGCCAGAATACAATTTAACTCATACTCAGGTTCTCCCTCCATAAGAATGGGTCAGGAAGAGGGAGTCTCTGTTACTTTGAAGGGAGTAAGAAGATATTCATGGAAGTTATGGAAAATCTTGAAAGCAGGAGGTAAATCTAGCCAATAGGGGGAGGGACCAATCTGACGTTCTACCTTGAAGGGACCAACTTGCTTGGGACCTAATTTACAACAGGGAAAATTAAGTTTCTTATTACAAGCATCAATCATGACTAGATCACCTGTCCTGTAAGTCAGACCCTCCTGGCGCTTACAATCTGTGTATTCCTTGTAAGTTGTCACGGCAGCGGCAAGAGTAACTTGGAGCTTCTGATGGACCTGCTTCAATTCAGCGGCTTGATCAGTTGCAGCTTCCACGTTGCTAACCAAACAAGGACCCATGTTGGAAGAAGGATTGTAACCCACATTGGCATAAAATGGCCATACTTGAGTTGACGTGTGCGGGGCGTTATTATATGTGAACTCTGCAATGGGTAGATTATCACACCAGTCATCTTGTTGCGCATTGGTGTTACAGAGTAGGTAGACCTCCAAACTTTGGTTTATTTTCTCCGTTTGTCCATTGGATTGGGGGTGAAAAGCAGTAGAGCAGCACAATTTGATACCAAGGATTCCAGTAAAAGCTTCCCAGAACTGAGCAATAAATTGAGGACCACAGTCACTTACAATCTCCATTGGGATGCCATGTAGAGAGAAGATTCTGTTCACAAATAACCTAGCGGTTTCTACTTAAGTAATTGTGGTTGAGAAATATAAAAAGTGTTCCATCTTTGTGAAAAAATCAACTACCACCATGATTGCGTTAAACCCATTGGACTTGGGAAGCTCACCAATGAAATCCACCAACACAGACGTCCAGGGACCCGCAGCAGGCTGAAGTGGAACCAGTAAACCAGTAGTCTTATTCCAAATGGCCTTGGATCAAACATATACCAGGCAATCTCAAACAAAAGCTGCTACCTTCACAGTCAAACCTTTCCGAGAAAACTGGCGGCGGATAAGTTCCACTGTTTTGTTTTTCCCTGGATGACCAGCTGTTGGACAGGTATGATTAGCCTCCATGATTTCATCCCAAATAGTGCCCTCAGGAACTCACCAGCGACCTTGAATATATAGGACTGGTCCAATCTTATGATAACCCTGAGGCTGACTCACTGGGTTTGCGCATGCTAGCTCTAATAGCCTATCATAGCCTTTGGACAAAGGTTGCAGAAACTTAACCTTGGAATACAAGTCCAGGTCTGCGCCCTCAGCTAAGGACATTGTGGACAACATAGCCGGTGGAGGCAAAATAAAAGTCACCACAGCCTCATCTGGAATCATAGTATGTGTGTTAAACTTGGCGTCCATATTATAATCTGGGAGATGGGAAGGGTTTCTGCTCAATTCATCAGCCAAGTGATTATCAGATCCCTTAATAAACTTGTAGCAGAACTTATATCTTGTCAAGTCACCATGCCATCTGGATTGGCAACCCAACAAAACCCTGGGTTGTCAATAATATAGAAGAGCTTTGTGGTCAGTTCTTACTACAAATGGATGACATGCCAACATGAGATGGTGATGCCAATGCTTTAACACTTCCACAACAGCCAACAATTCCTTGTCGTAAATAATGTAGTTGTGTTCTCAAGCCTCCATCTTCGAGGAGAAATACCCTACAGGTCTCTCAATCCCGTCACTAGCCGTTTGCAACAGCACACCAGCCACAGTGTATTTAGATGCATTGATGGAAACCACAAAAGGAAGCTCAGGATCCATATGTCTTAACACTGGGGAGGACAACAACAGAGCCTTGACTGCTGAGAAGACACTTGTGCACTCAGGTGTCCACACTAAAGTTGTCTTTCCACTAGCCAAATATAAAGGGGCAGCCACCTCAGACAAGTGGGGGGTGAATTTCTTCAAAAAATTACATGTACCCAAGAAACTACAAAGTTGGAATACTGTCACAGGCGTAGCATACTCTCAAACTGCAGCTTCCTTGTCAGGGGCAATGGTTGGCCATCCTCAAAGATAATATTACCCAGAAAGGTAACCTTACATTTAAAGAATTCACACCTACTCCTTTTGATGATCAAGTTTGCTTGGAGAATGCGCTCTACAACTACCAACAAGTGGGCCTTATGGGACTCCTCATCTGGAGAAAACACCAAGATATCACACATATATGCAATGGCACAGACACCTAGGAGATCCCCCAGGACTGAATCAATTAACCGCTGAAAGCAAGCTGGGGTATTCTTCAATCCAAAAGGCATTATGCAGAACTGAAAGATACCCTTCTTGGTTCTGAATGCTGTTAACTATTCCATTCCTTCTGCAATCCTGATTTGTTTGAAAGCATTCAACAGATCAAGTTTGAGAATACCTTGGCTTTCTCAACACACCTAGAGATCTGTACTTTGGGGGGGGGGGGGTAAAGGATAAGGATCCGGAATTGTAATGTTATTCAAATTCCTGTAGTCAACACAAGGACAAAGGGACCCATCAGAATTCTGAACAAACAATAACAGGGAGCAGATTGACAAAGCCTTCTTAAAAATGTAGCCTTTTGCCAAAATGTCACAAGTCCACTCTTCCAAACATGCACTTCCTTCAAGGTTAAAGGGTAAATAGAAGACGCAATTCTGATCAGATCAACAGTGACCTTAAAGTCAAAGTCAAACTGAGTGTGCTTGGGAAGGACCTTGCCTCTGGTGGCGTCAAATGCCGCAGACCAGGGTTGCAAACATACCAGTAAATCCAAACTTACAGGGACAGGGACAGGAAACAATTGTGTGTTCTGTGATGATTGCTCCAATTCAGACATATCCAACAGCAGAATACAAATAGTTATATCCAAAGAGTGTTCCACCTGCAGCTCATTTGTCTCCAGTAAGGTTGATACATTATGATCTCTCCACCAACTCACTCCCAAAATGATAGGATACATCAAGGTAGAGCAAACAGAAAACCTTGCCATAAAAGACTGACCTGCAACTACAAAAGTAACTGGCTTCTTCAGCTGGAAAGAGGGAAATGTCTGACAGTTCCCACCCCTAACAAGCATTCCCAGGTGGTACTTGAGTTGTAGCAAGTTGGCAGTCTCCACACTCATGGAATTTTTGGAAGCACCCATATCCAAAAAAATAGCTGGCTGATAGATAGTCTGACCATTATCAATGCTACCATAGAACAAGATGTAACCAGAAGTAGATTTATTTGCAGCAAAGGTAGTAATCTTGGCAGGGTCTTGTTTTTCATTAGCGGTACGGACGGCAGCTAAGGAGGCAGGATGCTCCTGGAAGTAACACTTGATCATTTCTTGGACAGCAGCTGTAAGAATGGGGTTATCACAATCAATGGGAAGGAGGGGCAACTCTTTGGACATAATCACAGAAGATTTTTCAGGTATAACATGCTGAAGAATTGCCAAGGAGCTATCAGGACCAGATACTATGGGAGCCTCCTTTACATCACTGGGTTTGTTCACCACCGCCAATTGTAGCTAAGACAAGCTAGGGGGAGAACAATCTTGGCTTTGGTTAGAAGGAATCACTGCAGAGCAAGGACCAGAAACCCAGGAGCGCGCAGCAGGTTTATCCCCAACTATCAACATACCTTGCTTGGAAGTAGACAGATTTGAGACCAGAGAAAAAATTTGGCTTACCAGGGCCTCAGTTGTGGTTAACGGGGAATCCCAAACTGCCAAATCCTGGGCATTCTGGTCAACTGCTAACCACAACACTGAGATTTTATTCACCTTGGGAACATCAATTGTAAAGCAGTAGGTAAGAGACTGAGGAAGGAATACCAAAAGTGGAGTTGTACCCTGATGGAAGGTGTACAGCTTACAATATACTTTGAGCTCCTCAATAGATACACACAAATTTTTTTAACAAAGAGTATAGAGATGCACTCTCAGTTAAAACATATGGATTGTGCTCCACCGCGGACAACAACCATTCACAAGCATCTTCAGAAACCTTTGTCATCACATGGTAAACTTGGGATTTGTGACTAAGGCTTGAGCCAGAATAAAATGATAATGCTGACAAAACTTCACGCAAAATTTCATCAGTGGGTGGAGCAGGAAAATAATCTGGAAGCCAAAATAACATGACACAGCAAAAATAGAAAACAGAGGATCCAGTCTCAACAACTGCAACCAGAGATGAAAACCACAAATTAAAGAAAAGCCCAAACTGAAAACTCAGAAATGAACTGATGCAAATAAACATGGTAAACGCAGATACCTTGACAGAGCAGGAGAAAAAAAAACACAAATTCATGACAAACTTCTTCCAAAAACTTAGAAGTAGAAGAGTTGAGTAATGTGATGGAAATCACTGGATAATATGAAGCCATTTCTAAGTGATAGGGAATTACCAACCAAATCCACATAGAATTTATGATTAACCACCAATGTGGCTTCAGATTTTTTTGTGAAGTTTCAAATTGTAACTCCAGGATTAAGTAGAAAAATTAGTCCTAACCAGAGTAAACCAGGATAAATGACCTGGGAAAGCATCAATGCATCTTCAGCGTAGAATTCTGGGCATTGGGAAATGACACAATTTTCAGTTTCAAGAATGGGGGGGAGGAGCAACAAAATTGGCTGGCATGAAATTGACATTTGGTGGCACCAAAAACAAAGTTCCAGATGCTGGGCCCCATCTTCCTGAAATGATTTGGTTCAGAACCAGATTGTACAGGATATACCGCAACAACCTGATTACAGGATGCATTTTTAAAATTTAAAATTAGAACTTGGGATAATAGATTTTTATTGAGTAAATTTAGGAGGACTCAACTCTTAGAGTTGAAACAGGGAAAATTATTCAACATATATCAGAAAAATTGACTAAGCAATACCACCTGAGTCTTGACCTCCTATTCCTTCCACATTGTCTAGTAAGTATCTAGTCCAGGTTGCAAAGAACCCTTGCATAACCAGTTTCTGACGACCATGCTGATTAACAAGCTTATATTGTGTGACCATCATATTACGTCAATTTATCAACATCAGTTTGAAAAGGGGAGCTGGTTTCAGCTGGCAGACTGGAGCAGCCGTAAACCATTTTCAATTGACTGTTTGGTTTAAATCTGTTTACTTGATCAATTTTGATACAGGTTTTCTGGCCTTCTGAGCCTTCTTACTTGGACAGATAATACCCAACATTATGGAACCTACTGTGACATAAACATCCTTAGATCAGCTGGGATGATAAAGTTGCTGATATTATTCCCTGGGATGGAAGTACTGAGGTATCATTAAAATTCTGATACCTCTGGGGTGACAAAACAATTGGTTTATTTACCTGAGAAGTAGCTAAGGGTTCTCTTTCTATCACTTAAGAATAGCTTTAAGGATGGCTTAAAGTTGCTAGACAAGCATAGATAGCCCAGAACTATCATTAGTGTGACTGTCCAGAGATGCAGCTAAAGAACTTAATGATCCAAAGGTCTCTTGGAAGTGAACTTGATTATTTTGCTCCTGAAAGCTCAAATTAACCTCTTGGGTGATTAAAAACAGTTGCTTTGCATGAGGTATGCTTGCTTCAAATGAACTAGGTTTAGTTCAGTGACAGGGTTCAATTATAGATATAACTCACTTTGGAGACTTATTTCCTGAGTCTGAGGGGATTTACTGATGGGGACCCACAAAGTATAGCCAGGGTGGAGATCACCTGTAAGGGCTTGATAAGTTGTTTAATAGCAATGCAATATGCTATTTTGTCATGTTCTGAGGCGCAGCACAGACACACAATGGGAAATCCTAACCTTAGAATTGGATTTGTACTTAGTATTGGTTAGATGACAGGGAGGGCTATGTAATTACCTTGAGGCCCTGGAAAAATAATCTCTATTAGTTGTTGCGCAAGAAGCAATGAGGATTCAGTACTTGGAATTGAGGAAAACAACAGTCCAATAGAAAGGACAGAATAGTAAGAATAAGGTATTGTTTATTGTAGAATATTGTGATTAATATACTATATGGGGAAAGCCACAAGGCCACAAGGGGATGACATAGTGGGAAGTTCCATGTAAGGTTTGAAGCCAAGGAATATTTCATGGGGGGACAGTAAGTTGAATTGGTAGCGCTCCTAATTAGGATGAAATACCCGCCATTTAATATTCCCATCAGATTAATCCATAACATTAGATATGTCAAGGGGCGGCTCATTGAGCGCCCCCTGTGTATTGTAAGATACATTAGCAGGCAAGTCTGGAAACTTGGTTGCAACACCCCCCTTGCCCCCTGCTTGTCACCAGACACCAAGACCAGAGTCTGCAGAAGGTCTGGGAAGGTCCGCACAAACAACTTTTGCGTGGGGATGGCTTGGCAGGGGCGCAAGCAATAATGGTGAAGCTTCTTAGTGTTTCCTTGGGCATCTTTAAGTTGATAAATGTGATTGTCATAGACTGCAGCTATCTTGAAGGGCCCTAGGTGGTTGGGCTCCAACTTAGCAGAATTGGATTGAAGGTGTAGACAGGGTCACCTACGGCATATCTAGCTTTGAGGTGCTTTTTTCCTTCTGCAATCCACTTGTGTTTGATTTCCTGGGCTTTGGCACACCATTGGTCTAGGGATGGAGTTGTTAATAGGGGAGGCTTTTCAGAAATCTTGGACCATAGTTTTCCCTGTTCAACCCCTGTCATACTGTCAGGTGTTCCAAAGGCCAGGGTACTGGGGCTGAACCCTGTGCCCCTGTTGATTCTTGCTTGTAGGATAAGTAGAGTGGTGGGCAGGTGTTCATTCCATGTGGTGTTAGGGTGCTCTTGTGAGAGCTTGGCAATCAGTTGAACCAGTGAGCCATTGCTTCAACGTCTCAAAGTCTTGATCTCTGACAAGGGGTCCAATGGAAGCGCTGTTTGGTATTGAGGAGCTCAGTGAGAGGTGCAATTAGTTCCCCGCAATTGGGAATGAACTTGCGTACATAGACAACCATGCCTAGGAATGTCTGCACCTGGCCCACATCAGTGGGGGGCAGCATGCTGATGATTGCCTTGATTTTGGAGGGTTGGGCTTTATGCCTTGGGAAGAGATGGTGTGCCCAAGGAATAACAACTCTGACTTGAGGAACTCACATTTGGAGGGTTTAGCTTTTAGATGATTCTTTTGAAGGGTGTTGAGGACAGCACAGAGGTGTTGGAGGGGTGTGGTTTGATCTTGACTGAAGACAATAGTGCTGTCAAGGTACACAACCACACATTTTCCAATCAGTTCCTCAAATGCTTTTTTCATCAACATGGCAAAGGTGGAAGGAGCGTTGGTCATCCCAAAGTTCATGACCTGACACTCAAACAACCTGTAGTGTGTGCAGAAGGCAGTTTTTGCCTCATCCCCTGGTGCAATGCGGACCTGGTTGTACCCTGCAGTGAAATCAATCTTGCTAAAAACCTTTGCACCTGCAAGTGTATCAAACAGGTTGTCAATCAGCGGCAGGGGGTACTTATTCTTAACTGTCACCTCATTTAGGGCGCGGTAGTCTGTGACCAGGCAAAGGGACCCATCCTTCTTGGCTACAAAAAAGACAGCCACACCATATGGAGAGAGTGAGGGGCAGATGAAGCCCTTATTGAGAGCATCCACAAGGTGCTGGTGGAGGGTTTCATCTTCCTTTGGTGTGAGACAGTATAATGGTTGTGCCTTAGGTAACAACCCTTGAAGTTGTACAGCGTGCTGGATCTCCTGGGGAGGAGGTAGTTGGTTAAGTGTCTCACTGAATACATCCTTGTACTCCTCAAGGAGTGTGGCAAACGCTGGCAGTGGTGAGGAGGTCAAGGAAAGTACCGCAGATGGTTCAGCGCAGATAACTTCAATTAAGCATTGGTCAAAGTCTAGTTTCCTCCCCTTGAAATTGTATGAGCGTGTCTCTGTTATTCTGACAAACACAGTATCATGGAGTAACTTGCTCATTTCCACAGGGTAAATCTGGAATCACACCCCATTTCTGTTGAGGGTGATGACAGAGGTATCCCAATCAATGTAGGGACGGTTGTACCAAAGCCAGTTGAGACCAGCAATTACGTTGTGGCTGAGCCTGCCATAATTGGCCCAGAGAGCTTAACCTGGATGTTCCTCATTCTCACAGAGAAGGGTACTGTCTTGTGGGTTATGGCCACTCTGCAGGAGTCAGCTACCTGTACTGCTTTGAACCTGCTGGGCACTCAGTCTAATTGCTGAGAGTCGGTAAACGCCTGGTCCACCATAGTGTGGTTGGCCCCGGTATCTACCAGTAATTTGTGGGTGTTCCCATGGAAACGGAAGGGATAGGACAAGTGTGTTACTTTATTTGAGGAGTGGTGTCAAAACAGCAGGCTTGACCCGCCAGCAAGGTTCCAACCAAGCAGGTTTGTGACCCACAATCCGATTACCCGGTCACTCAAAGCCAGACTAGGAAGTCAACTCGGATTACCAAATCAATCAACATGAACAAATGATGATCCCTCACAGTGGACACCTTGATTTGGCACTTGAATCATTAGCAGAATCAAGCCACCCCCTCTGCATCCAGCTGTGTGATCACCAATCATGTTCCTGCTATCCATTGATTCACAATAGCTATGTAATCACTATCTCACAATAAAGATTATTATCTATCCTCTAAATATTTTTCCCTTGTAACTCTGCTAAAACAGCACAGTTACAACAGTGGCTTGCTTGCAATACGGGGTTGTCACTGTGGACTTGAAAGACATCCAAGGTTTCAATTTTGTGAATGTTGTAGTCGCAGGGTTTTTTTGCAAACAGGGATTGAGAGGATGGGCCAGGTGGGGTTTAAAGGCCTCTTGTTGCTACAACCCCCAGGCTTTTCCCTGATCCTTGATCTGCACTAGCTGGAGCTCCCCTTGAGGGGGCATTTAGTCCCATTATCCTGATGACGGGGCTGGCAGTGGCCTACTTAATTGTGGCCACTGCCAGGTATGGTATGTGGTTGGGATGGTGCGTCACTGGTACGGCAGAAGCCCATTGAGGCCTGGTTTGTAGCCTCCATAATGGCCTTATAGCAGTTGTCAATGGAGGTGCAAAAACCTACTGGGACCCACTTGCAGATATGGGGTTTTAACCCATTGATGATGGGAGTGAGTAGTATTGCATTTCCGTCAGTCACAGCTTCAGGGGCGGCAGCAAAAGCTTGTTGCCAGGCAGCAAGGTACTCAGGAACAGAGCCAGTTTGTTTGATTGCTAGAAGAGGAGTTCCCATGACAATGGGGGAGAAATTTTCACTATAGCAGGACTTGGCGGCGTCTTGGAATGCTGCCCAGGTAATATTGAGTTCTTGACTGGCCCAGTTGGTGAACCACACAGCGGCAGGCCCTGTGAGGCAGCCAGACGCAGTGGTAACCCATATGGACTCAGGAACCTGACAGATGCAAAGGCAGGTTTCAGTAGATTGGAGCCAACTGTCAATGTCGGCCCCCTTGACGCCACCAGCAAAGGATTCTAGCTGAAGGTTGAGCATGCTCTGGGACAGATCTGACTGTGGCGGGATGACGCTAGCATCACACTGCCTGAGGCGGAGCCAATTGTATACACTGGTGAGAACTAGCTGGCCTTGATAGATGATGTACTCATTGGGGATGTCCCCCTTGGGTATTGGCAGGAAGGTCTCTTGTTGTGGAGTAGCCATACAGCCTGTACTCTGTCCTTTCTTGGGGGAATTTTTTTAGGTAGGTCATAAACCTACTTTTGCTACCACTGTTGCAACTGAAGCAATGAGGATTCAGTACTTGGAATTGGGGAAGACAACAGTCCAATAGAAAGGACAGAATATTAAGAATTAGGTATTGTTTATTGTAGAATATTGTGATTAATATACTATATGGGGAAAGCCACAAGGCCACAAGGGAGGTAGCATAGTGGGAAGTTTCATGTAAGGTTTGAAGCTGAGGAATAACTCATGCGGAGATCAGCAAGTTGAATTGGTAGCACTCCTAATTAGAATGAAGTACCCGCCATTCAATATTTCCATCAGATTAATCCATAATGTTAGATACGTCATGGGAAGCTCATTGAGCGCCCCCTGTGTATTGTAAGATATGTTAGCAGGCAAGTCTTAAACTTGGTTGCAACATAGTTGTGGCTAGAGAGAGGCACGGAATTACTGAAGACACAAAGTCAAAAATGTGAATAGAACTTAAATTTTATTGGTAGATACAAAATAGAAATATATAGTGGTTAGGAATACCACAAAACACTACCAGGAAGGTAGGATCACTTGCCACCAGCATGAGTGGGGCAAGTGAGTTGTGCAGAATCAAGAAACCAAGCAATTGTAATTCCTGATTCAGTCATCAACTCATTTTGAGAGGCAAAAGAGAAAGCAAGAGATTTGTCTTCAAAATGGCCCACCAAAGGCAAAATCAAAACATGGTGAATAGCAGTATTCACAACATTCAGCTATCAATTTTAAAGTTTATTTGGTGCCAATACTAGGCAAAGAAAAGAAAGGTTTAAGGAAACTGGCATGTACTTGATTTATGAGTTGTCCATCTTCCAGATTCTTAATAGTATATGTGTCCTGTGAGGTTTTTTTGATAACCTCAAAAGGACCCTTCCATAAGCTATCCAATTTATGGGATCAACCAATGACCTTGCTGTTGTTTGAAACCTGGCTTCCCATTTTTTATTTCATCAAAAGTCAGCACTTTTTGTTATTGGCTATCTGGCCCTTTGTTCTGGACAAAGAGGTTTCTGTGAAAGCTTTGGCTTGATTTTGATCAGCATCTCAGCTAAATTGGTTAGGTATTGCTGATGAGTCATGTCTTTAGGATTGCCCATTGCAGAGTACAGGATTGGCAGGGTGGCAACCATATACCAACTGGAAGGGAAAAAACCCTGTAGTGCTGTGGATCAAAATATTGTAGGCAAAGACCACAGCAGGCAGGAACAGGTACCATTCTGAGGTACAAGTATCTGCCAATTTCTTAAGGATGGAGACTAATGTTTCATTAACTCTCTCCACTATACTATTTGACTCAGGGTTTTATGGAGTGGAGAGAACTCCCCTCATGCCCATGAGCTTGTTTAGCTTAGGAATGATATTGGCGGTAAAATTAGTGCTGTTGTCTGTGAGGATGAACTGGGGACATCCATGTCAATGGATGATAAACTCTAAGATGAAGGTGGCTGTGGACTCAGCACTTACTCTCTGTAGTGGCTTGGCTTTGACCCACTTGGTTAAGTGATCAATGGCCACTACAATATATTGGAGGCGCCCTACGCACATTGAAAGAGGACCTAAGACGTCTATGCTCACAGTGTGCCAAGAAAATTTTGGTTCTACTTTCTTGTACTGGTGGCAACCCACAAATGGTTTCTCATTCTGGCACTCAGAACAGCAATTAAGTGTCTCTTTGATGTCAAACAGCAGAAATTTCCAATAATAGTGGAGTTGCAGCTGAGCATCAGTCTTCCAAAATCCTCTGTGGCCCACTGCCTTGTGGACTGCAAGTTGATTTTGAGTCTGTTTGACAGTTGAGGGAATAAATACTTTTTACCTTTGTGATATTTGTAGAGTTTGTTATTCTATACTTGGCATTCTTTCTCATCTCCCTCAGGATGGCCTGGACTTCCTCTGGCTCATTTTTAAAGGTGGCCTTTACCATTTTGTTGTACATGTTGTCTGCTTGGGATGATACCAGTGCTACTGTGGGCAGGCAAGACAGGCAGTCAGCATTCTGGTGGCTAGCTCCAGGGCAGTGAACTATCTTGTAGTCAAAGGCTTGGAGCTTCAGTGATCATCTTGAAAGACATTCTTCAGGCTCCCAGAGATTCTTTAGCCAACTGAGACTGGCATGATATGTTACAACAGTGAAGTGTACGCCATGCAAGTATACCCTAAACTGCTTATAGGTGTATATCACGGCAAGGCATTCCCTTTCTGTGACAGTGTAGTTTTTCTCATGGACATTAAGGGACCTGCTGGAATAGGCTACATGATGCTCAGCTCCTTTGTTGTCAATCTTAGATAGCACTGCTCCTAGTGCTGACAACAATGTGTCAGTGTGGACAATAAAGGGCTTGCTAAAATCCGGATACATCAGAACTGGGCTAGACAAAAGACTGGTTCTAAGAGAATCAAAGGTTGTCTGGCACGCTGTTGTCCATTCAAAGGTAGTTCTGTTTCTAAGGAGATTAAACAGTTGCTTGCCAGTGCGGGAGAAGTTTGGGATAAAGCATTGGTAGTAGCCAACCATTCCTAGGAAGACTTGTATGTCCCCTTTTCTCTCTGGTTGCTTCATATTTATGATTACTTCAACTTTTACCAGTTGAGGACAAAGACCAGTTGTATCCAAAACAAAGCCAAGGTATTCAAGCTGATTTTTTAAGAACTGGTACTTTTGAAGCTTTATCTTTAGATTAGCGTCAGCCAGTTGTTTGTATACGACATCTAGGTGATCCAGATGTTCATTTAATGTCCTGGAAAATATGTTAATATCATCCAAATATACCAGAACGCAGGGCGACTTAAGGTCACCAAGAATCAAATCCATGGCCTGCTGGAACGTGGCTGGGGCGTTAGAAAGACCCTGAGGCATACATGTTGGCTGGAATAACCCTTGAGAGGTTATTATTGTACATTTCTCTTGTTCTTTGGGTGGCAACTCAATTTTCCCAATAACCAGAAATCAGATCCATGGCAGAGAAGTAATTGGCTCTGCCTAGACAATCAAGGGCATCATCAATTTGTGGAAGATGGTACAAGTCTTTCTTGGTTATCAGATTGAGCCAGCGGTAATCAATCACAACTCTATTACTACCCTCTTTCTTCTTTACTATGAGCCTAGGAGATGCCCAAGGGCTCTTAGATGGCACAAGCATGCCCCTATCCAGGAGTTCCTTAATCTCCTTGCTCATTACCTCCTTGCTGGTTTTGGACCTTCTAATGGGACAGAGGCAAATGGGTTTTTGGTTACCAGTGTCAATATGATGTGTAACATCAGTGGTGCATCCTATATTGAAAACATCTTCTGCAAAAATGCAGCGGTATTTTTTGAAAAGCGCACTGGCCTTCTTGTATTCTTCTTCTCCCAAGGAAGATAGGTTAGCTAAAGGGGTGGTTGCATAAGTGGAGGCTTCTACTTGGTCTGGAAGCCCAATATTGGAGAAGTTGCCTATATAATGGAATCACTACCTTTATGACAGGGAGGAGGTGAAAAAAGGCAACTACCTGGTGCTTCTTGATCTTCAGGTTGAATTCCTGTAGATTAGCTAATAGAACATGAAACTCCTGTTGCCCAGGGATGATGATTCTGGGGGCAACACATGGCTCAAAACGGGAGCGGCTCCAAGGCTGATGGATTCTGCTGTAGAGTCCTTCAGGTATATCTAGGGTCAGCCCAGAGTTGATGACCATCTGGGTGCCGCTTTTTAGTGTGAAGGTTGACCTTGATTGAAGTGGAATGCCTTTGTGCTCCTTTATCTGTGTGGGCAGCCACTTGCCCTTCTTTCCTTTGATTTAGTAAGGTATTGCTACTGCTCTGTCCTTGTAATCCAGGTGAATGCTATTGATCTCCTTTGGTGGCATCTTCTCCTTGGAGTAGAACAACAGGATTTTCTGACTGAGCAGTGTCAGTGTGTCCACTTCCATGTCTAGCTTAACCCCGTACTTGTAAAGGAATGCCATCCTAATCAGTATATCATAGTTTTGACTAGGTAAAAACACGGCTGGCAAAGAGACTGCAATCAAACCAAGCCTCATTGGCAACAAACTGTATCCTCCAACTGAAGTAGTGGTGTGAATCCCGGCAGTATCATAGACTTTGGAATGAGCCACATCTGGAGCCAAACCCAGCCTTTTCACCAGGCAGGTTGAGACAATGTTAATTGGGGCCCCGCTATCTATAATGGCCCACACTTTTACCTTATTTACGGAAATATCAGCATAAGCACATTCTGTGTAAAATTTGGATTGGATATTTAATAAATGGATACCCAGAGGTCCTGGGGTATTGAAGTATTGGCAGAGACTTTGGGCAATATCAGAAAGTTGGCTTCTATAGTTTCCAGTGGCATGGAGAACTGTACAGCTTTCAGTGGTGGCAGGTTGCTGGACACATTTGGGTTAGAACCAGTACATACCTCCTGAACTTGAGCGGTGTAGGGCTTGGAGACAGTCTCTATTGTGTTGGTTTTGATTTTCCTGGGGCGGCCTCTTCCTCAGGTGGGGATCACATACAGGTTTTCTGCTACTAGCTTAAGGATCAAGTCCTCCTCAAAGTCTTTCTCCAGTAAGAATAAGTTAGGAAGGGGGCTGGCTAATGGCTGTGGGCGCGCCCAGGGTGGTTGCCTGAAAAGGTGTTGTCTCCATGCTGGTAGGCAAGGGGTCAGTTTTGATAACCTCAGGGCGCTGACTGGCTGTTTCTTAATAAGGATACTTTGGAACGGGAAGGGAATTGGCAGAACCAGTACATTCCATTACTGGCCTGCCTTCCCTTTTCCTTGGTCTGTAGGCTTTGCTACTATGACCACATTGACAGAAGGAGGACTGAGCTTCCCCCCTCAACATTATTCTGCAAAGTGGCCCCATTTTATACACTTATTGTAGTTACAAGAATTTTGATAGATTTTTTTCTCCCTTGGCCTTATCTGTGTCAGGTGTGGCTTTGGTAAGCTTGGGGGTTTGGGATTGCTCCTTAAAGCTGTTAAAAATTTTACCTGACTGTTCCTTGTTTGGGGCCTTGAACTGCAAACCAAGTCTGCTGAGATAGCTAGTAATCTTCTGCATGCCATTGGACTGGTCAAGAACTGGAAACATCACGTTGGCAAGCTCATAATAGAGTTGTAAGGCTCTGCTCATGGTGATGCAGAAATCAAGATTAAAAAGTACCCCAGCCCCAAGGAGAATCTGTGCCTCATGGTAGAATTGATCAGCAAAGTTGGAGGCAGTCTTGTATTTCTTTAAGGAAATATTGCTAAACTCTGCCTTTCTGGCCTGGAGTTTAGTCTTGCTGCCAAATTTGTCAATGACTGCCTGTTTGGCGTCTGTGTATGACCACTCTTCTTGAGGTAGACAGGGCATAATGACGTCCACGCTGGCAGGGTCTAGGGCATTGATGAGAGTGTTGGCCTTCATATGGTCTGATGACCCTCTCATGGACATCTCAAATAGCTGTAAAAATGTCCTAATGTTCCCATTACAATCAAATTTAGGCAAGTTTAATGGTTTGAACTTATGGTCAGGTACCAAGGTCTTCTCTATAGGAGTGGACATTGGTCTTCTGGAAAGGATTGATGGAAGCCTAGTGGAGGTCATGGGTGTGAGAGGAGGCAGTGCCACGACTCCCATGGGCACATTTTTTGTGTACTGAGAGCCGTTAATTTTGCGCTTGGAACCTACTTTGTAGAAGTAATCAGGGGAGAAAGTCTTCTGCCTTTCCAAAGAAGAGGCAGGAAGGGGTGACAGTCCTTGGGAAGAGCTGATTTTTCCTGCTCCATTTGCCTGAGTCTCAAGCTTGCTTAGTCTTGTATCAAACTTAAGTTCCATCTCCCTCCTAGCTGTAGGTTATTGTAAAAGCTGTTCCAGTAGGTTGCTGTGGTTTTCCTCCAGCATAAGCACTGTGGAGGTGAGCATATCATGATGTTTCTCATCCTTCATGCAGACTTCCTCCAGATAGCAACTCATTCATAAGTGGTCTCAAGATCCTTGTACAGCAATCTGGAAAGTTCCCATACACTTTCAATGGTTTCCCAAAAGTTGTTTTTGTTGTCCACATAGGCGTTGTGGTACAGGCAACAGTTGTGGGGATCTGAGGCAAGTTCTTGAGCAGCAATGCCCAGAGGGGTAGGGAAATTCCCATTTCTCAGGCTGTTAAGCTTACTTGCCAGCTTGTTTAAGTAAGCCACTAGCTTGTTGTATTGGTTGGTACTTCTATCTTCAGCATTGTCCATCATACAGTGTAAGGCTTTTTTGTCAGACGTCCCTTCACTCTGGTTTGGATACTGAGCTAACATGTTGACCCTACAGGTCAGGCTGATACAGTGGGTTATCATGTTGGTGATCCACTGTGGAGTTATGCCAGTGCTCTTGAAGTAATTAGCAGCAATATGTCTAACCTGAGAATTAAACTGCTGCACAATCTCATCCACTCTGAAATGGGCATGGTTGGTGGTATCAAACAGATTTCTTAAGATACCCTGCAAGGAATCAAAGCTGGTGTTTATCTTGTTAATTTTAGCTAAGTGGGATTCCTGCAATTCATTGCGGCTAGCCCCAGATTGGTAAGTTCTAAGCTTTGTCTTGTAATAAATTGCTGCAAGTGTTTTATGCTTGGATGAACAAAGTAATAGAGGAAGTCTTCAACTCGCCCCTTCTCCTTGTTCAACAGCTAACTAATCTACATGCTGTTTGCCTCCTGGTACTGGTGATATGCAGTCCACAGGTTGGCAGCATTAAGATTGTAGATGAACAGTGTGAATTCTGTCTCCTGGTGGGCCCCCTCATTTTGTCAACCGTGCAGGAGTGTGCCTAGCATAGAGCAGACCTCTTCTAAAGAATACTGGCAAGGTTGGTGCGGTCCTGGAACATTGGCAGGGTCCAAGTAGAGGCATTCATCTTGGAACTCAATGGCTTGGTGTGGCGTAATAGCCAGTTGGAAACTAGCGTCCCTTTTGGTGTCACTAGTTTCCATGCATCCCCCATACTTATCAACAAAGCTGGGGCGGGAAAGAGGCAAGGCAGTGCCTTGACTTGACACTGATGGCAGCTCGTTTTTGTAGTGAGTACCACTGTCAATATTTTGTGGTCTTGAGGAAAGATCTTTATTATTCATTATAGTAGGGATATTGATATATATTGTATGAGGACAATCTTTGCTACCAATTGGGTCTAGGCGGGGCTACAGCCTGGCAGTATTCCAAGTCCGTAGGAGAAAATACTGGGTCTTCAAGTAAACAACAGCATGTTCTACTTGGATAGTTCTGACTACTAGGCATTATCTAGTAGTGATACAACAATAGAGATCCTTTAATCTCTATCTTTAAGGGTGAATATTCTGCTTGATCTCAAGTAAGAAAAGCACTTCATTTAGGGTGGATAAGCCCTCTTTCCAGATTTTTATCTGATGATTCCAACTCTTACTAGTCAGTCTATCTGTTCCCCAGACTGCTATTTTCAGCCCTAAGAGTTAGGCAGCCATGCCAGTCTGGCATGGGACTTCAATAGATTACTGAACCTCAGCTTATCTCATCAGTGTATTGGCGGCATCTTGATTGCAGTTTATGCATGTGCAAGTTTGGCTATCCTGTCAACTGGATTTTTGCATCATGCAGTATGAATCTAAACAACCTTATATATTGGTTATAGTTTTAGGCGTCTACAAGTATGAATGTTTTTGACAGCTATCTTGCATTCCTATTTTTGAACACCCAATCTTATTGGCTGAGGAGAGTTCTGTGATTGTAGCAGTAATCATCAAGCCTGTTTTCTCAGGTTTGATCCAATGAGAGGACCATTATTGAATCAGGATCAATCTTTGGAGTAATAATCAATGTACTGATTAGCCAAGGCCAGGAGCGGGATCAGCTGATGCTTCTTTAAGCTTGCCAGCTGTATAGCAATTGGCTGTCTAACCAATCAGCCAGGGGAATAATGGTCAAGTCTACCATATTATTCTAGAGTCCTGACAAGTGGCAACCATGTTTCCTATTGCCTATCAATTAGATGTGAAACCAATCAGTTGGATACCAGTGCATAAATATCAGAAAACGTACAATTGCCACAGCAAAGAAAATCAGTCAATTAATGGTAATAAAAAGTAATTTATTAACCCATTATATTTTTATTAGCTCACAAAATCCAGCTGAAAAGTTTAAAGAATTATTACCAATAGATAAATATACAGGCTGTAAAATGTACTATGTATCAATATCTGTACTCAGTGTTAATGGCTCTCTAATATAAACACAGTACATTTAAATAAATTATAATGAAAAAATTCTTTTTACAATGAATTTTATTAAAAAAATGCATTGATTTATGCACTTAATATCAAAATATCAAGAGTTGACGTCTAATTGCAATATTCCAATGCAATATTTACATTTATGGTCTTTAATTTATTAATGATGATGAAAAATATTCATGCATTGATGGTGATACTATAAAAATAAAGTTTTTTGATGTATTTCAAATAACATGTCAAGTATCTACAGCCTAATCAACAAATTAGAGTAGCTCTCCAAAAGGTTGTTGAGCTTAAACATAACATCAGGGAAATTTTATTAAATCAGCTGGGAAATGAGGGAAGAGCTTTGGTCCAGCAAAATGAAACCACAAAAAATAGTCTGGGAACAATAGTCAAAGAAGAACACAAGGAAATAGTTTTAAATCTACAAAAGAAAATACTCAAACATTTGAATTTCAATAATGAAAGTTACAACTTGTGGGAGTTTCCAAAAAAAACAACCAAAAGAATACTCAAAATTTCAAACTAATCAAAGGAAATGAAGTTCCAAAGGAAATTAACACCAATGAAGAAGAAAATAATCAAATGGAAAAAGACAAAAACAAAACACAAGAAAGAAGCAGGAGTGCTCTACAAAATACAGAAACTTTATTTAATGAAAATCAAGAGGAAACACAATCAACATGGAAAATAAGGAAAATCAAGCCCAGAAAAACAAATGAAGAGCAATCAACACTCATGAAGCTTGCTGAAGGGGCGCCTGTGGCTGAGGGGGCTACAGAGGAAACAATCAGTAAATATTTTTATGTTTTTTTTGTATTTACTTTAGTTATAACTCGGAATGAGGACAAGGTTGCAGAAGTGACAGATTTTACGCCTTTTGGTTCTATGGGGGTTACCAATCACTGGTAGCCCCTGTAAAGCAAATAAATAAAAATAAAATAAATAAAATAGTTCAAAATAATAACAATCAATATGCAACAAAAGAAGCAATGAATAGGGAATTCAAAGCACCAGAAGGAAGTCAACTTGGGTCAGAGAAGCCTATGAAGTAGGCACAAGTATCAACTTCAAAGGAATGATGGATATCCAAATAAATGTCAACATGAATTTGACAAATTTATCTTTCAATGCCTTGACCAATTTCAATTTTCAACTATGAACAAATATAAAATAAACCTGAAAAAAAGTCAATTTCAAGTTCCACAATAAAACATAAAAGCCGCAATATTCAATAACTTAATAAAATCAATATCAAATCAAATAGGCAATGCATTTTTAGTAAATAAGATGAAACCTTTATTCATATCTTTTGCAGAGGCATGGGTGGCAAATGCCTCCAAAATGACCAACTCTCCTTTAATCAATTTTTCAAATACATCCTATAAAAATTGATTAGTCATTATCTACAAAAAATTCTGCTTATTTGTGGAAATCTATACCTTGCAGCAACTGAATATTGCTGTTTACCTTGGGGTAGTACTACACTGCATTATGAAGGCCAACATGAAGAAGCTGGAGGACGTCCCCCTTCAAATGGAAGTCTGCTGGCTGGCACTGGATAAAACAAAGACACTGTAGGGCTACCAAATTGTAGAGCATGTTCTATACACCTAATTTACATTAGCATTGCTGTACGGGTACACAATACCTCCAGAGAACAAACTCCTTGTTAATTTGCTTTTGATATTGGCTTTTATAAGACGCTCAGCCATCACCAGGGTGCTGAGCGCCACCCCTCTAGCAATTGGCGCCATAGTTGTCCACCACGTACAGAAGAGTATGTGGTCCCAATTGGACGCATTAGCAGAAAATATCATTTTGGGGAATAATACCCCAGAATAATTGCATCCCCCTTAGCAATTTGCATCCCCCTAATAAAACATCTTCCCTTGCAATTTAACTTTTTTATTTTTTTTGTTTTTTATTAAAAATATTAAACTTTTAATATTAAAATTATAATAGTAACATATATAAATATATTATAAGACATTAGTTATAGTTGCAAACACATCAAATAATAAAAAATAATTTAAAATGTTTTTATTTACTAGCTCACCAATTATGGGTTCATTTATTACATAGTTAAACATCAAGAACAGAATTTATCCGCAACAGAGGGCCGGCTCCACTTATGTTCTAAACAAGTGCTTGTTTAGAACTCAAATTACCTTTCCCTTGTATATTATTTGATAGATATATTTGATATGCTTGACCCACGTCATAGGTACAAATTAGTAAGAGATACATGAAAATCATTGTTTTTTGTGTTGTGTGGCTATAATGGCACTGAAATATTAAGGATCAGGTGATGACTCACAAGGTCAACTCTGTGGCTTTTTAAATAAAAGTCAATGGTACTAAAAAGGGTTCACAATTATTTAAATAAAATTAAGTTATTTTTATCATTTTTTTTATTTTTTATTTGTTAACTATACAATCAATACACTATTTGGTGGATTATAATAAAAAAATACATATCTCTATATCTAGAATACTTAATTTTAATTATATTTTTTACTAGTACTTATATGTCTATAATAAAATTCAACATCACATCATTATATATGAATAATAATTTTTGAGCCCTAAAAAAATATATAAAAATAAAAACAAATAAAACCTGGAGCGCCTATTTATCTGATTGGCTCAGAGGAAAGGGCTTTGGGGAGGAAGGATTCTGAGTGCTCATAGAAAGCTGCCACCATCACATTGGGTGGCATCACAAATTGGCTAATCCCAAGAATGTTGAAGAGATCCTTGGTATCCTGAGGGAGGCCTTTCTTCACCTTATTTTTGATCCACCCTAAGACCTCCTCAATTGGATTCAGAAATGAAGAATATGGCAGGAGGAGGAGTCTCATTGGAAAATCAGCAAGGCAGTGGTTAGAGGAATGGCTATTCTTGTCAATGGGTTAAAAATCAGACACAAAATGATCCACTTTTTGGAGCCCAATATTATCCAATACAACAATGTTGGTTGTGCCACTGTAATTGATCTGGAGGTAACCCCCACGGCTCAGAGAAAATCAAGGAATGTCCCACTATTATGGGAACCCTTGATCATTTGGTATTGGTCCAACCTGCAAGGACAAGAAGCGCTACCATTGAATAGGTCTGGGAACAGACAGCTGCACAATGGGCTACACCGTCCTTGGACCCCTTCTTGACCCAGACATGCCTAGACCTGAGTGAGGAGAAAAACAATGATTTGTTGATGTAAAAAATTAGAAATTTCCTGTCTTCTTGAGAGCCACATAGTCTCAGCATAAATGTGTTGATCCTAATTGTTTTTTGCTGTTCTTATTGTGCAGAGAAACTCTGAGGACCTTCCATGAGAAGCCCAATCCAACCATTGTTTTTTAGACAAGGGTTTTAGAGACAGAAAGCCTGAACTCTATGGCCAACATTGATTGGACAGCAAGCGTGTCCAGGTGGCAATACTTGATCACCCACTGCCTGATTGCCTCAAGATGGTTGGGCTGAAGTAGGCTTGGCTGTCTTTTTGCCTTAGTGGATTTGGCAATTCTTCTGGTTTTGCTGTACTTTTTGTTGATCTTGCCAATATATCTTGCTGTGACACCAAATTGGGATTCAATATCCCAAACCACCATTCCCCCATTTAAGCAGTTGAGGAGAGCTTTACACTCACTATATGTCAACTGACGCCAGCCCTTGGCAGGTACCGCAGCATCCTGGCTAGCAGGCACAACACAAGGGATGAGGACCTTTGTGTAGAAGGTGGGATCACACTTGGTCGCGCTGGCACTGTCAATGATGGCATACAATACAGGAACAGATGGCTCCTCAATTGTGTCCAATAGCTCATAGATGGTGTCAAAGATGCAGGGGCAGGAAATAGCAACTCTTGGATCAAGAGTGTGGGGCTGGGTGACACTGGGTACATGGTAGAGATGTAAGTAACCTCAGTGTTCCTGGTGACCCTGGTGTAGGAAACTTTGGTGGCAGGCCTTGAGAGCAACTTTTGTCTTGGATTCAGTCTGGTTGATCAGGCTTGGGATGTGGGAGGTGGTTGACTGGCAATGACGCCTTGGGAGGCCTGTGTGTTGGCATGACTCCCTTCAAGTTGTGGTCTGGGTCTATTCTTGGACCCTCTGGGAGCCTCTGTGGACAGGCTGCACCACAGGCTGATGCAGGAGCTGGTTGGGAATGCAATTATTGGTCCATAAAAATAAAATAAAAAATATATTTTTAGATTAAATATGTATTTATTTGGATTTATTGGTTTTGTTATGGGTAGTTGTTTTCTCTTGATTTAGCCTTGAATAGTAACAGAATTTCTATATCTGTGATTTGAAGTGTATAATATTGTATACTTTCTGGGTTTCAATAATTTTAAAGTTTAATTACATTTTATGTCTAAACATGGTTATTGAGATTGAATTTTTTATTTGATTTTAGTTGTGATGGAGCTTCTTGATTTGGGTTGGTGTTTGTCAGGGATCCAGTCTCAGGCGGCTGGCCTGCAGTTTTTGGGGAAACTTGGGCTGGGGTTTTGAGGGCAGGGCCCACCACAAGAGAGGAGCTAACTTTAGAAGGTAGGAAGCAGACTTCCCCACCAAAGACCACAGGCTGGCAGCCAGTACAATGGTGTCCACCACCCCCGTGAGGGTGATGTACACTATTCCAAAAAGCTTACTGGTATGGTTGGTCAGGAGGTCAGGGGAGGAGACTGGCATTGGTTTGGGTATTACAGGCGGATCCATATAGATGTTGTAGGCCAGGAGATAGTTGAACTTTCCTCTAAATAGCTTGGGTGTTGATAAGATCCAGGGGCCTTGAGATTTGTATCTAACTGTGGATTTTATGCAGGCTAACAGGTCAAGTTTAAGGATTTTCTCTGGCATATAGTCCTTGTATTTGGGCTTTAAGGGATACTCAGTGAAGTGGACGGGCCCAAAGGGTACACTAGGTGGACAGAAACTGTGGTTGGTGGGGCAGGAGGGCCAGGAGATCTCAAACTGAATTGATAGACGGCAAATACAAAATATGGCAATAGCTGTATAAGCCAAAATAACATAACCTTTATTCAAAAATGGCAATAAGTTTGGAGTGTGGGGTCCTTGGGTCTATATAGCACCCCACATCCAAACTTAACATTTTCCATGGGGGGATCATCAGGGCATTGGGAAAGGCAGGGCCGGGGGAATTGGGTACTTGGGTCTAAAGGCAGTAAAATGGTACTTGGCCTGGGAGTTCTTTCATTGGTTGAGACTCCCAATTTAGCTACATGATTATCTTGCTCTAGCGTCATGGTCATGGGGCTGGGTTGCGGGCCAGTGTCTCTTCCTTGGGTTGGCTCTTGATTGGTTGCTGGTGTAGACTTCAACTATGAAGCTAATAGTTGTTGCTTCAGTGCCTCCATTAGGTGTTGTGATTGGCACTCCACTTGGTGCAATAATTTCCTTGGATTGATCTGTTTCAATGGAGGGCCATCATCTTCAGCGTTAGCTTGCAGGGGCTTGACCCCAGAAAAATGCGGACAGGCAGTCCTGCGGTCCATAGGCCCGGCGGGCGGTGGGGTCCAGGTTCCGGGTTTGATTCCCACTCTTGGGCTTGGGGTTCCAGAGGAGGAGAATTGTCAATCCTGACAGTGTTTCCTAGTGTGCTTACTGTATATTCAATTTGGACTCCAGTTCCCGCAATTAATATCTGAGTTTGCTAGTGGCATTCAAAAGTGATTTGAAATTTAGTTATTGTATTTGACAATTCCACAATTTCAAAAAATATAGTAAACTTAATGAAATGGTTGATGGATTTAAACGCTTCAAAACTGATTCTAGTTAATTTATTTTTTTCATTGGAAATATTCAGTTTGACTTGAACTTTGCAATGTGTCTATGAAATCCTGCATTTTTAAAAATTCAAATAAATACACAAAAAAATCAATTTAATTAAAAAAGGCCATCCCGCAAAAGTGATTCAAAATTTGGGCCAAGGATTTGAAAATCCCAATTTTTATGTTCAGTTTCTGAATTTAAAGTAGTGCTCTTCATTAGGAATATATACAATAATGTCATCCAGGTAGACCAAGGTGTGCTTTCCAATTTGGGGAGCATAGGCTTTGTTTATGAAATTCACAAACGTGTAAGTTGTATTGGTCATGCTAAAGTTGATAACAACACATCTTTAGGAGCTTTAATTGGTGCAGATGCTGCCCTAGGGATATCTTTCTCTTTTTGATGTGTATCTGGTTGTAGCCTGTGGTGATGTCTATTTTAGATAATACTGTGGTGCTACCCAGGAAATCAAATAAGTCATCAATTAAAGAGAAGGGGCACTAGCTCTTATTAGTTGTTTCATTTGTCACATAATAGTTGGCTACTAGCAATAGAGATCTGCCCTTCTTGACCACAAAGAACACAGTAGCATTAAAATAAGATTGGTAAGGTCTAATAAGCCCTTTTTCAAGGGTCTTTCTGAGGCAGACACATATATGATATCTTTTTTAGGTGAGGCAGTATATAAGTTGCGCCTCAAGGATGACACACTTTAAATGTATGTAGTGTTGGATGTGCTTCTCTAGTGAAAATCTAGGAAGGGCTTTCTAGAAGGTTTCAGGGTAACTTGCAATGATTTCTGGTTTTGTGTGATTCAGGTCTCTAGCTTGTCTTTTAAGTGGATGATCTTGTAATGACACATTTCTCAGTTGATATATCTCAAGCTATCCTGCTCTAAATGTGTTCTGGTTATTTGGAAAAATACATGGTCCTTTAACAATAGGTCTACTGTTCTAGGATATAATTGATGATTGATGCCTTCTCATTTGATATTTAAAACAGAGGTGGCCATTAAACATGGGGGTTTCCTGTCTAAACTAGTCCAGGAAAAGTACTGCATAAAGCCTGAGAAAGTTAATCTATTCCTTGGATACTAGAGCACAGATATTCTAAGGCAATAACAAATATGGAAGTGTCTCTGGTAACATCAATGCAATGTTCAGAAGCTATATCTACACTTTTATCCTCAAAGATTAATATCTAACTTCAACCTGCACCCAAAAATGCTATTTGCCCAGGTACAATCTGCGGTTCAATCTAGTTGTGCTAATCTAGTGAAACTTTGAAAGCAGACCATATAGGACATCAGATCATTTGTGTCTTGAGAAGTAGTTTAAACTACAGGGTTTCTGGACAGTACCTGAACCATGGGGCACTGATCAATTTCTTCAGGTTGATACTCCCTGTTGAGTGAATCTGGCAAGGAGCAGGAAAATTTGGCTTTTTTATTGCTCTCCACAAGCCTTTCTCCCATCCTGCTTGTTTTGGGTAGTGGTGACTCTGAAGTTTGTGAGGGTGGACTGTCCATTATTCACATTGTTGTGAGAATTTTCCGCTTGAGGTTTGCGATGGTTGTTGTTAGGCAGAGGGAGATTAGAGCAGCCAGAGGCATTGAGATCCTTGTGTCTCTCTGTCTTCCCAGTATGTGGCTTATGAAGTGCATCAGAGGCCTTCTATGTCTTTTCTGCTTCACAGCTAAACTCTGTAGGTTTTTTGCTTGATCAAGGTTGACATGCTGCATTAGATGGGACTTGAGGGTACCATAGTACATGAGTTGTATGACAGGGCTGTCAAGAACTATTTTCAATGGATTGTGAAAGCACAGCTCCTTATAGGCCAATTTCACTCCTTTTATTGTACCATCTTGGTCAAGATTTTGAACTGGCAGATTATCATAAGTGTGGTGTTCATCATTGCAAATGTAGCAAGAAGGTATTTTTAAGGCATCCCAGTCTTTTTTATATGATCTTTTATTCTGTTCTTCACACCAGTTCCTGCAAGATGAACCAATAAAATGGGAAGTTCTGCAACCCAAAAAAGAGCAAGGAATCCCAATTGCTTGGTTTTTCTGGGTTTTTTTTGGATCTGAGCCATGGTATTTTTGCTTTTGGCCCTGGAAAACTGTTTAACCAAGTTTTCAGCCTTGCCTGCTAACGTAACTTACAACACACAGGGGGCGCTTAATGAGCCGCCCCTTGACGTATCCAACGTTATGGATTAGTCTGGTGGCAAATCAAATGGCGGGTACTTCATCCTAATTAGGAGTGCTGCCAATTTGACTTGCTGATTCCTGCATGAGTTATTCCTTGGCTTTGAACCTTACATGTAACTTCCCACTATCACACCCCCTTGTGGCATTTCCCATATAGTATATTAATCCCAATATTCTACAATAAACAATACCTTATTCTTATTATTCTGTCCTTTCTATTGGACTGTTGTCTTCCCCAATTCCAATTACCGAACTCTCATTGGTTCAGTTGCAACAGTGGTAGCATAGGTAGGTTTATGATCTACCAAAAAAAATTCCCCCAAGAAAGGACAGAGTACAGGCTGTATGGCTTCTCCCCAACACGAGACCTTCCTGCCAATCCCCAAGGGGGACATCCCCAAAGGGTATGTAATCTATCAAGACCAGTTATTTCTCACCAGCGTATACAATTGGCTCCGCCTTGGGCAGCGTGACACCAGTGTCACCCCTCCCCAGCCAGACCTGTCCCAACGCATGCTCAACCTTCAGTTAGAATCCTTTGCTGGTGGCGTCAAGGGGGCCAACATTGTCAGTTGGCTCCAGTCTACTGAAACCTGCCTTTGCATCTGCCAGGTTCCTGAGCCCATGTGGATTGCCACTGCGTCTGGGCGCCTCATGGGGCCCGCCGCTGTGTGGTTCATCAACTGGGACAGCCAGGAACTTGACGTTACCTGGGCGGCATTTTGAGACGCCGCCAAGTCCTGTTAAAGTGAAACCTTCTCACCCATTGTTGTGGGAACTCCTCTTCTAGCAATCAAACAAACTGGTTCCGTCCCTGAGTACCTTGCCGCCTGAAAACAAGCCCTTGCTGCTGCCCCAGAAGCTGTGACCAACAGAAATGCAATGTTACTCACTCTGATTGTCAATAGGTTAAAACCCCATATCTGCAAGTGGGTCCCCGTAGGTTGCTGTACCTCCATTGATGATTGCTATAAAGCCATTGTGGAGGCTAACAACCAGGCCTCAATGGGCTTCTGCCGTACCAGTGACACCCCACCCCAACCACATACACATCAGGAAAATGGGACCAAACACCCCCACAAGGGGG
>QTSX02003856.1:0-74313 GCA_014839935.2 Entomophthora muscae | reverse complement strand
CCATAAAATGAGGGAGTACTTAGCTAGTAAAAGGCCTGTGGGGCTGGTGACTTTAGAATCCTGGGTGAAGAGGTGTGGTCCATCTAAAAGCACCCAAAATGTCCAAATTCACCGGCAAAGTACATAGCTAATGCAAATACATTATGTGCTGGGGTGGAGCAGGGAGCCATGTGGGCCAGGAGTGTACTGTCTCAGAGAAGGTGCTGGCTCCCAGAAGAAGGTTGGGCGGCTTGTTGTAGCCCATGGTTGATTACAGGCATGCTGTGAGGACAGCTGAGGCCATAAGATGGCATTTGAGACAGCTTGCTTTTAACTTTTTGTGTATCGTTTATATTTCTAAGGCTTATAATAAATGAAAAGGAAGATTTAAGAAGAGATGATACTTATTGAATATGAATGTAGGTGTATATATATTACATGTTGTCTATGCATGTCATAGGTCATATCAGAGGTGTTTACTCAGTTGTGCCCCATTTGTGATGGATTGTTGGACTTTTCGATGACTTAGACGGCGGTGTCATTTGATAATCTGCTTGGGGTGTTAATTTCTGAGAATTGAAGATGTTGGGTAGGTAAAGTTTTCGATTGATTTATGCATATTGAATTTCAATCACTCAATGATAGCATGCTATCATCAAGTGATTGAGATTTATTATATACTCGTCATCCTTAGTGGGCATGAATAGTACAGCATTGGAAAGGGGACTTAAACACTTTGGTGTTGACTGATTCCTTTTTTGGAGTGGTATAAAGCATCCCAGCATGGCATGGAATTGAGCATCTTCAGTTACAGGTATCGCATTTCACCCAACTTTTGCAGTTGATGCATTATTTGTAATGTTGGACTGCTTTTGTCAACTATAGATTCCAAATTTGGGCAAAGGTTTCTCCTCCATTTAGTTGGGGAAATTGCCTTGGGCTTCTTTCTCTCTATTTATTATTGGGCTGACATATAAACTCCGTTCAATTAAAATTTTTTAATTTTTTAATATATTTTCCAGCGTATTTCCCTCAACAAGGGGAACTGCTGCGTTTTTCTGTGCATTTGGTTTCAGCAATGAGCGCGGGCATGGAGGTGTTGGCCTCTGGAAAGATGAGGGCAGCAACAGAGGGTTTCATTCTGTTGATGAATGATGCTCTGGTGTGTACGTTATCAGCTTGTGCTGGGTTTTGGATTTTGCGGCGTATTTCCTCAAATTCATTGGTGTAAGCTGTGATAGTGGTCTTCTGAGGAAGATTGCTGAGCTGTATTGCAATGTCTTGGAGGGATTTGGTGATGCGGTAATTGTACGGAATGTCCGCTTTGAACTCTTCCCAGTTGTCAAGATGGTTGTCAGTTTGTGAGCCAACCCAGGTGGCAAACCAGTTAGCTGCGGCCCCGTACAGGCGTTCCTGGCTTCCTGGACCCATTTTTTGTGGGGGATGCGGCTGGCGTGGAGTTTTGCGACTGAGTGGTCTAGCTAGTTGATGATGTTTTCTTTTTTTTATCAAAGAATTTGTCAATATCAATGTATTTGGTTTTGGTAACTTCACCTGTGATAGGTGGTTGTGCGTTTGTCTGTGGTTGAAGAGAGCAACTGTATTGAATTATTGTGGGGCATGCTTTGGGCATGGCCAGACCTTCAAATACGTGCATCCACTAGGTATATCTTTGTCAATGTTGTGGGCGCGGAGGTACGCTTTCCAGGTCTCCTGGGATGTGACCTGATTGAGTACGTGAGCAAATGTGGGCAGGTTTTGGTCAGTCATTTTCTCTTTCATGGGTGTGGTCAAAAAACTGTAAATGCTACCAGTGATAATGAGCGCCTTTTGGGGAAGCTTTAAATATGGAATTGAGAAAGAAGAGAGGTATATTTCATTGGATAATATTTTAGACTTATATAGATTGGGCTGTGGTGGAGATTTAGTTGGATTGAACCTAGGGGTTGGTCATGTGCAGGATGGGTTCAAGCTACTGGATACTTGGATTGTCATGTGATATTGCTTGGTTACCATTCTTGGTATGTCAAACGGTATATTAGAAGGGCACTAAATTGGGCAATGGCTGGATGTTAAGTAGGTTGGTGGTAGCCAGAATGCTTGTATATCCAGACCCTTGACATAATCTAGTCAATAACTGATGCTTTCCCCTCAATTTATTTCAAGTTTATGTTTTCTCTTATATATTTTGTTAAATAAAAGTTTGGTGTGCTAAGAGTGAAGACTGATGCTGATAGGAATGAGATTCCTGATAAATCTCTAGGAAATTCTTGGGAGGATCTTGAGAGTGCTCAGACCTTTTATAAAGAATCATTGGTCAAAATTTCATGTGCTTTTGAGGAAATTTACTTTGAGTACATTGCTAAAGAGGGTACAGCTATTTAAGGGAACAGAATTTACACTTAAAATTTGATTTGATTAACATGTTGTTAGGCTTTGAAAAGATTTCCAAACAAATAAAAGAAGCTGCAAATTGTGAAATTGAAGGAATTAGGATTCAGGAAGAGAAGAGTGTGGATATTATGTCTAAATGGAGGAAATAGAAATAAATTAAGTAACAAATTTGCCTCTTTGGAAGTAAAACTCTCCAAAGCTTTACACCAGGGGGTGTTGTAAATTTGGGATATCTAAACTAGCTAAATATATAAGCTAAAGTTTCTAAAATAAAGTATAGATAAAATATACTAATAATCCTAAGGCTATATAAAGCTTACTAAACACCAGCTTCAACTGCTAAATAAAGGCAATATCAAAGAATAAGTGTTAAGTGTAAGGTTAAGAGCTGTGTTTATTAAACTCATATGGGTTGATAATAAGCCTGAGTATTTTAGCTCCACCAGTTGAATCCAATTGCAATTGAGGAAATCAACTTAAGGAATCCATTGTTAAATTATATCAATGTATTAATTCCAATTATCTCAATAGCAATTAGAGTGGAGTACTCAATATTGCAACAGGGGGCGCCCAACAACAAGAGTCTTGGTAAAAACAAGAATGATAAGTATGATTGAATGGACCTGGATCTCACATACAAACTTGTGTGTTAATGATGGTCCATTTTTAGACTATGTGATTGGCAACTTTTAAATATAAAATGAGCATTCAAAAGGTTTACTGGTTTGAATATCATACTTTAATAGTTACTTAGCATAACTTTATTCCAAACAATAATTCTTTAAGTTTACATTTAAAGCACTTCAATATAATTAATTGGCATTTATTTAGGGAGTTGCAGCACAATTCCAAAAGCTGAGATTTAGGGATTTCTAATGATACTAGTTTGAGAAATATTGAAGTACTATTTTCTAAGATATCAACAGTTAACCAGAATATAAAAAGGGGTAAATAAACAATGATATTAGACTTCAGGGGTGATATTGATAAATTAAGGAGATCAGTTGGGGGTCAGTTGGGGATTTATGCCTGTAGTGCAAAAGCTCAGCTAACATGATATTTAAACAGCACAACTTTATAAAAATTTTCTTTACATTCCACACCTTTACTTCTCTCTGATAACTGTGCATATATTTTCAAGCAAGAACTTTCAAAACCAAACTAAGGAACCCAGCCACAATTATTATGAAACCTATCAAGTTTACATTCCATATGAAACCCTTTTTTATTACTAGGGGCTTCTAATAAGAGAGAATAAATCTCCATGCTTAAGCAAACAACCCTTTTTACTGCTGACAATGATCTAATTGCTTTTTGAGCATTTCTTATTAAAAACAGAGTTTGGAAAAAGTACCTTCTTACCTGTCATACAAAATTTCAAGACAGATGATTTCTTTAAAAGCCTAAAGAAATTGATGTCAGAATTCCCTTCCAAGAATCTTTCTGCCCTAAGAGAATTGGTAGCATCAAGCTTAACTTTGAAATAGCCTTGGGATCATGGTTTTAAAATTATAAAAAATGAGTATTATATTCTAAAAAATGCAAAAAAAAGTAGTATGAACTTTAATACATTTTTAAATATTTTTTTGTTTTCTTTCTTTAATAAATTATTTTTCTTTTTTTAAAAGATTTATTTTCAACAATCAAATTTACAAAAAGAAATTACCTAGATTAATTTGTGAATATTTACAAAAAGAATTGATTGAATACTCAGCTAAAATAAAATAATCATTATTGAAAACAAAAAATAAGTTTATGAAGATAAAAAATAAAATAAAAAATATTTATACTTCACTTTCCATTTATTATACTTTAAATTCAGAACCAAATGGCAGAAATGCAGGATTGTCAAATTCTTGGTCCAAATTTTGGATCGCATTTGTGGGCAACTCATGTGAGTGAAAGCCAAAATTTTTAATATAAGCAACCTTTTAATTCAACAAATTTTAATTTATTTAAATTTGCAAATTTCATACTCTTACTGCAGATAAATAAGCTAAATTAAGAGAAAACTCATCAAGAGAATTTGGGATGTATAAATCAGAAATGCAGGATTCTAATGTATGATTTGATATTTTCTGTAAACTTAACAAATCATAGACAATATGAAATAATTAAGAATATTAAATTACAGGATTATCAAATCCAAGCACTAACTTTTAAATCATTATTAAGATGAATTTGAAATAAATTTAATTTATGGGTTTCTCAAACAGGAAGCCAAAGGATCTATTGTGGATTTGTACCAATTCTTTTAGAAGCCATTGATATTCTTGAATAATGACCCAATTCTATTCTAGGACATCTAAAATTTAGATGCCTACTATTAACCAAATTATATATTCTTAACAATAAAACAGACTGTAATATAACCTTCTCTTATTGAGTTTATTTCTTTAATAAAACTATGTTATTGGTAGTAAACTTACTAAATTAGACCTTATCTATTTTTTATACACATAAGCTTTTTTAATTGTTATTATAACTTAACTAAGGGCCCACTGTTGTAACAATGTGTGTTTATGTATTGTTATTAAGGATGCTTAATTATAGCTAATTTTAAAAATTTCTAATAATAAAATAGAGCTATATATTATAATTTACTATTATCAAGTCTCTTTTTTCCTTGTTGTGGTGATGTTTCATTTGTTGTTAACTATTTGCTTGCATTCAATTGGATAGTTTCACCTCCAGTTGCCTTAGAAATAGGAAATCAAGTCACTTATACAAGACCAGCTGGCCTCACAGAGGCAACTTGATTTCCTATTTCCAATACAACTGTAGGTGAAACCATCCTATCAAATGCAAGCACATAGTTAACAACAAGTGAAACATTGCCACAACAAGGAAAAATGACTTGATAATAGTAAATTATAATATATAGCTCTATTTTTCTATTAGAATTTTTTAAAATCAACTGTAATTAAGCATAGTTTATAACAATACATAAACACACATTGTTACAACAGCAGGCCCTTATTTAAGTTACAATAACAAGTAAAAAGACAGTTTTAATAAAGGGGAATGTTTTAAGTCCTCAAATGACAATGTATAAATTAATGTGCTAAAATCAAAGTGCAGTGAACCAATGTTTTTTGTTTGAAGTTTTTCTTTTTTAACCTCTCCTTTCTTCCTTCCTTGAAAAGAAGTTTTGTTGGCCCTTGGTTATGCTGGGGGGCCAAAATTCTTTTAAAAAAGAGTTTGCATTGTCAGAAGTGGGAAATATAACATTGTATAGTATTGTGGTTGCTATTTTAGTGATATGGAGTCCATAATATTGTATTATTTCTGGGTTTAGACATTTTTAAATTTTTATTAATTTTCATGTTTAAACATGGTTATTAAAATTAAATATTTCATTGATTTTATCCATAGTGGAGCTTCTTGATTTTAATTGATTTCTCCTAGTTTTATTACTGTACATCAAATATGGAATTCAAATCTTGCAATTATTATTTTAGTTTACTAGTGACTTTCATTTGTGATTTGAAATTTGGTTCTTGGATTTCACAGTCCCACAATTCCAAAAAACATAGTAAGCTTAATGAAACTGGTTGTTGGATTTGAACACCTCAAATATGATTTCATTTGATTCATTTTGTCTACTTGAAGTATGCGGCTCAACTTGAAATTTTCAAAGTGTCTATAAGATTCTTCAACTTGGAACATTCAAATAACATACAAATAATTCAACTTAATTTAAAAAGGCCAAACTGCAAATGTGATTTGAACTTTGGACCAAGGATTTGACAATCCCACATTTCTACCATTAGGTTCTGAATTTACAATAAGCTTAATAATAATATAGTTAAAAGTAAAAAACTGATGTGTAACATTTACAACTTAAAAATCATTAGAAATGACTTGAGTATAAAGAAGTTACCTTTTCCAAATCTATAAAACAAAAATTTGAATCCAATTGACCTACATAAAAGGTTTATAAGCATCAAATAAATAATATGTTAAATATATCAACCATATTGATATTAATTATTATCTTATAGTAATAGACTATAAAGAAAACTTTAAAATTGGTGGAGGTCCTAAAGAGACAAATAATTGTTTTTATGAGAAAATTACCTATTTCTTTATTAGGATTTGCAATTGCTTTTAAAGAAAATGAGAAAATTAAATATGAGTATCATGACTTTTTATATGAAATTTTATCTCATGACTTTTTTTTCAGGTCAGTGTTTGATAATTCTGCTTAAAAAGATAAATTTAAGAATATTAAAAATATAAAAGTTTGGACTGCTAATGGAGACCATTTCAGATCTTATGAACTCTTATATTATCTTTTTAAAGAGGTACCTAGAATTATAAAAGGAACAACTAAGTTTAATAGATTTGTAAAGTGTCATGGCAAAAGTATTGTTGATGGTCATTTTAGTGTATTATCTAAAATATTTAAACAAAAAGAAAATAAGATGTATGTAAAGAATATAAATGATCTCAAAATGGTTTTTGAGAGAGAGGAAGAAAGAAAGGGTTTATATGAGTCATTTGTAAATAATTCAGATGTTTTCCAAAAACCTTTTTTACATTTATGATAGAAAATCTAGGCCTAAAAAAATCTGGCTTGAAGTCAAAGCATTTTATTTTAACCTTTCATATTTAATGAAAGATGGTGAGCTGTATGTTCTACCTTTGACATTTGAGGATGTTAAGGAGTACTCCCAAATAAATTATTGTGCAAAGCTATGCACAGATGACAGAGAAACAAAGAGAGCTGATACTACTAAAGGATTAGTAGGCCATGTTAATGAAGTTGAACACATTACAAAAGCTTTTATTTCACATAGGTTAATTAGTCTTTTAAATACAACCACTTTTTTCTAAAAATAACTAAGAAATCATTTATATGAGCCAAAGATAGAGTAATAGAAATTATAGCTTTGGGGCTGTTATTAATCTCCAATGCAAATCATATATTTGATTCTTAGCTTATTAAAATATATAAAAAGGTTTTAAGAAAAAAATGCAATCAATAAAAGTAAGACTTATTTTTATTATTTGTATATTTTGCGCTTTTAATTTTTTTTGATAAAATTTGCATTATAATAATGTTTGAAAAATATACAGTAGTTTTAAAAGCTATGACAACAAGAAAAAATACTTTAAATTTAAACAAAATAAATCAGATTTTAAAAAAATTAAAAATAAATTAATCAATTGTAAATTAATATAAATTTTGTTTTTTATTTTGTTTACATCTGTTTTTTTTTTAAAATTTAAAGTATTTTTGCTTGCTGTCATAGCTTTTAAAACTACTGTTTAAGTTATGAATTAATTGATACAAAATCAGGTAAAATACTTTTAAATGATTAATATAGCACCTTGGCTTAACCTAATAAATAATGGGGCAGGAAGATATTATGTTAATTGTTTTTCTGTTGACTTATTTTCATTCAAATTCAATCCAACTATAATTTTCTTCATATATTTTTTTTAACTTTACAATAAATCAAAAATTTAAAATACAAACTTAAAAAATTCCTTCATATAAAAGTTATTCTTTGAAACTTTTAATATTCTTATTATATTTTCTAGTAGTTAAATTTGATTTAATTAGCTTTTAAAATGGTAAATATTTAAAATTTAGCCTGTTAAATACAAAAAAGTATATTAAGAATAACTAAATGTGTGAATAATAGTTTTTATTAGTAAATAGATCATAATTAAAGTTTTGGTTTTGTTTTAACTGTGCTGTTTTAGCAGAGTTACAAGGGGAAAATATTTAGAAACTAGATAATATTCTTTATTGAGAGATAATGATTATATAGTTAGTGTGAGTCATAGATAACAGGAACATGATAGTGTTGATCACACGGTGGGATGGTGAAGGGGGTTGTGGGGTTCCTGTCCATCAGTCCCCAAGTGTGTCCTGGATTGTAGCCAGGGACTGGCTGGAAGGGGGTGTCATTCTCTAGTAAGGGGAAATGTATCTTAGAAATATGTATAGGGGTCAAAATGGGCTTTTATTCACTCTCAGAAGGAAGATCCTCTTATAAACCTTCTGGTATATGGCCCAGGGGTCAAGGAAAAAATATGGATTTGCCAATAATTGGAGTCCTCCATCAATATCTTGGACTCCTTGTAATTGGTCTTGGACTTCTGCACCTTAGTCTTGGACGTCTGCTCCTTAGACTTGGACTCCTGCTCCTTAAACTTGGACTCCAGCACCTTAAACTTGGACTCCAGTGACATGCTTAAGATTCAGCTTCTTATTCTTGGGCTCCTGCTCCGTTATCTTGGGTTGTATCAGTCCAACTAAACTCCTGCTGGTGATCAAAAGGCTTTCAAAACCTCTTGGCAGAAACTCAGAAGACCTGGAAAAGACCTCCAAAAGCCTTCCAAAAGACCTTGAAAAGACCTGGTAACTTTCCAGCCAGCCCCCTTCTTATAGTGTCCTTTTCCCAACAGTTCTGTCTTCAAAATGGCTTTCTTTATAAGCTTAAACCAATGTTGCTCACTTTTTTCATTAATAACTTAAGCTTACATACTTATTTTCTCAAAAGCTTAAAGTATTAATTCACTATTTCCTTGCTTATACTTTAAGCTTTTGGCTTTCAACCAATCCTTTTCATCAGGAAGCCTGCCAGAACTCAACCAATGAATGCAGAGCGCATGAATAGACCATTCCTGAAGTTCCACTGGGATCCAACTAGGAAAATAATTTCCACAGCTCAAACTGCTCATATCAACAACTCTTTGCGCACCAAAGCGTTAAACAGTCCATTATTCCGGCACCAGTCTTCCCTTCATTCAACCTAAACCCATTTAAATAGTAGAATACTATTTAAACTGTTTTTTCTGGACCTCTTCAACTTTTTCCCCATATATTTACAAATATAGTAAAATCCAAGGAAAACGTCCCACCAAAACAACTTTGTATCCTGCTCTCATAGCACATATCTTTGTCTATCCTAGGAACTTAATAAATAAATATCTTACCCACACGTCTATCCACATTCCTTCTTGATTTTAATACTAAACCAAGGAAAAACATTCCACATCTTCCCACTTTGGCAAATCAATCCGGCAAAATCTTGGCTCATTTCTCCAGACCACCAGTTCTTCACCATCATCTTTGGATCTTTCAGCCAGCTCATATTCCAGCTCTTCAGCTTCACCAGCAATCAGTCCATTAACTTCATCAGTCCTCTGGATACTCCTGAAACACAATCTTCTGATCCTTTGGACAACCTGCATCATGATCAGCTAGTCCTGCATCATAATCTTCTGGTCCTTCAGCTTATTCTCAACCAGTTTCTCAACAAATCTCACTAGGAACATCCTTAGTTCCCTCTGCATACTGAACCATATTGGTTCCCACAATTCAATATGAATCAACAGTCCATCAACTAGCCTTCACTGTGATCAAACAGTCCCTCTTGCTAGTCTTCTCTGTTAATTCTGTGAACCACCTTGGTTCTTTATCTCAGTCCCCATTACCAGAACTTTTAGACCCAGGCATGAGTCTACATTGAACTGGCGTTTGACTGGGCCCTCGCAAGTGGCACTCCACTTAGGCCATTCAACCATAGATCAATGTCTATGTGTTGTCTTTACTCACCCAGGTGATTAAGTCTGAGCTTTTAGTCACAGAGTAATCAGCTCTACTTCCTAGAGGCCTGATCATACCAAGTTCTGCAGCTTGCTTCCCCAAGCAAACTGCCTTGGTGACACCTCTGAGCAAATCTATGCCCTCCAATGCTCACTTTGGGTTCCCTCCAAAGCTCCCATAGGGGCATAAACAAGGACACCCTACCAGTCCATTAGGTAGGATGCTTGCTCACAGACCTCCTGTAAGTGTATTAGGGTACATAGAGCCCTCAGAGCTCTTCCTCTCCCTGGCAGCCTGCATTACCTGACAGGGGTCCAAAACCTACTCCCCCCCAGAAAGACAAAGTTCCCTGTTTGCTATCTCAGTCTTCACCCTTCTGCAGCCACAGTTCCCTGCTAGGTGAAGAACTATAGCTCAAAGCAGCCAATATCTTCTGCTGGGTGGAGGCAATATCTGCCTCTGGTAGTCCTTTGTTACCTACCAGCCAGGCCATACTTACCCTAGTAGTCCTATGTTACCTACTAGGCTCACCTTACTTACCTCTAGTAGTCCTATGTTACCTACTAGGCTCACCTTCAACAAACAACCAAACATTTGCTTGGCCAACATTAGCCCCGCCTGCAAACCACCAAACATGTGGACTGTCACAGGGGTGTCTTGATCCTGGTAATAAGTCAAGCGCCAAAATGAGGTATCCACCGTAAAGGATCATCATTTGTTTATGTTGTTGGATTTGCAATTCAAGTCAAATTCCTAGTCTGGCTTCAAGTGACAGGATAATTGGATTGCGGGCCGCAAACCCGCTTACTTGGAACCTGACTGGTGGGTCAAGCCTGCTGATTTGACACCGCCAGCTGAAGGTCAGCCTCCTCTTGGGACAGGTTGTCTGGGATTTTGTTGGGAGCCTGGGCAACATACTGGATTAACTTTTGTTCTGTGGCAGGTAAGACAGTCTTGCGTTGTTTCTGTCTTGCCTTGCAGGGTCTCAGGCAATCATGATGGAGGACCTTGTCTTGTTTACATTTTCCAAGTCCTTGCACAAGGTAAGTGTTGTAGTCATTTATCTTTAGGATGATGGTTGGGACTACTTTCTCTGGCTGTAACTTACTTTTGTCAATGTTCATGACCCAAACTTTGTTGCCAAGCTCATGTCTGTTCTGGATGGGGACAAGTGTCTTTTGTAACTGCTTCTCTTTGCTTTATGGTTGATTGATGTTGGCTTGTATGACTTGGGAATCTGAACAGGATGGCACATTGCTTGGTATTTCCAGCTTGGGTCCTGATAATGCTTGAATGATGTTGGGTTGTATTCCATAAACTAGCTTGAAGGGGCTTTTCCCAGTGGATCTGTTCACACGAGTCCAGCATACAAGCAATGCAGTTGGTAGCTGCTTGTACCATTCCTAAGGTCTCCCAGTGGTGAGTTTGGCCAAGGCTTTCACAAGGCTACCATTTAGCTGCTCCACACGTCCATTGGCCTGAGGATGGTAAGGCGTTGTCACTGTGTGCTTGACCCCATTCTTGGTGAGGTATATGTTGGTGTCTTAAGAGGTCAACTCTTTGCCTCCTTTGGTTATCAGGAGTTCTGGCTTTCCAAACTTGCTGATGATTTCTTTCCTTATGTACCGCCACACCTCATTGCCTGTATGTGTCTTTACTGCTTGTGCCACTGGCCATCATATGGCAAAGTCTATTGCAATAATTGTGATACTTCTTCTCATTATGTTTCCCTGGCATGGGGCCCACAATGTCTAGGGCCCACACCTTGAAGGTTAGTTGCGTGCAAATAGGTAGTACTGATTTAAGTGGGGTATTGCTCCTCACAAATGTCTCACATACTTTGCATTGGTCCAAGACTTCCTGGACGTCTTGGTACAGGGTTGGCCACCATGCTTTGTGTTTAAGGAATTCATAGAGGTTGCGGATTTTTGTGTGCCCTAGGTCTCTATGGTAATGTAGGATGGTGTCAACTTGCTGATGTGTGGGAACATAAGGGATGGTGGTTCTGTCAGACATTTTTTGATGTAAGGTTTCATACACCTCTGCAAATAAGTGCTCATTCTTAATGACTATTTTCTTTGTTATGTATGTGGTGCTAGGAGGGGAGCCTTCATCCTTTGTCTGAAGTATCAAGAGAGGCCAGTCTGGTTTGAGCCCATTTTCTCCTCTTGTGGCTCTGACGTGCAGGCGTGAGATTGTGTCTGCCATGTCAAGTTCTGGACCAGGCTTGTACTGTATGAGCATATTGAATCTCTCCAGGAGTTCCATCCAGCGGGCCTGACGGCAGGATAGATTTGCTTGGGTTTTGAAATATATGAGCAACTTGTGGTCAGTAAATGCCGTGAATTCTTCCTGTTGTTCTATATAATAACACCATTTGACTAGGAAATGTACAATTGCCAACAACTCTTTGTTGTGTATAGGGTATTGACACTTGTCGTCTGTCAGTTTCCGTGATTTGTAGGCTACAGGCAGGAAGTCACCAATACTGTTTTTGATTTATAGCAATCCCCCAATGTATGCATCTGAGGCATATGTTTCCATTTGATATTCCCCATCACATTTGGGGTATTGGAGAATGGGTGCTGTTGTAAGCTTTTTCTTAAGACATCTGAAGCAAAGATCACCTTAGGAGTCCATACAAACTTAGATTTGGCGCCAGTTATGGCAGATAGGGGTGCTTTCAGGACGCCACAGTTAGGTATGATTTGTTGTACATAGGCAACCATCCCCAAGAATGTGCAGAGCTTGGACTTGTCTTTGGGGGGGGGTGGCATTTTGCAGATGGCTTGAAATTTCATGTTATCAGGTTTAATGCTGTCTTTTGAGACTACATGTCCCAAGAAGTGTAACTGCTTGCAGAAGAACTGGCATTTGGAGGGCTTGACTAGCAGCTTGTGTTAGGCCAGGGTAGCAAAGACTGCCTCCAGGTCCTTGAGGTGCTGCTCTACCAAGGGGCTGTAGACAATAATGTTGTCCCGGTAGACTAAGGCGTGCTTGCCTATGTGAGGGACAAACACCTTGTTCATGAAGATCACAAAGGTTGACAGGGCGTTTGTCATACCAAAATTGAGCACCACACACTTGTATGAGCCGTACTTAGTGCATAAGGCCGTTTTGGGGATATCTTCTTTGATACAGATCTGATTGTAGCCTGCAGTTAGGTCAATCTTGGAGAAGACTGTGGCACCGCCCAGGGCATTGAAGAGGTTATCAATGAGTGGCAGCAGGTAAAAATTATTGATGATAACTTCATTTAGGGCTCAATAATCTGTGACTAGGCGCAAGATATCATCCTTCTTGGCCACAAAAAATACAGCGGCCCCAAAAGGAGATTGTGAGGGGCAGATAAGTCCTTTCTCCAAGGCCTCTTTGAGGTAGGCACATAGGGTGTTGTATTTATTTGGGGTCAGGAAATAGATAAGTGTGTCTTAGGTACAGCTCCCTTAAGTTGGATGGAGTGTTGGATATTCTTTTTGAAGGCAGCCCGGGTAGAGCCTTCTTGAAGATTTCTGGATGGCGGGTTACAATTTTGCAATCTTGAGGAGTAGTGGTGTCCTGGTGGTCTTTGAAATGTATGATCTTGTACTGGCAGGAGTCCCAGTCAATTGCCTTGAGGCTTTCTTTTTTGTCCAGGGTCTCTGTGATGCGTACAAAGATGTGGTTGCATAGGAGTTGGTCCACTGAGTTAGGGTAGATCTGGTGGTTGATGCCTTCACATTTGATGGTCAATACCAAGGTTGCCCAGTCTACATGGGGATTTTTTTTGTAACCAGTCCAGGCCTAATAAAATTTCAAACTTTAGAAAGTCAATGACAAGGCCTTGGATGGTGGAGTGCAGGTTCTCAATTATGACAGAGAAAGGAGCAGTTTTCCTTGTCACAGCAATGTGATGTTCATCAGCTAAAACCACGTTTTTAATCTGCAAAAGATTAGTGGTTAACTTGAACTTGTCCACAAAGCTGCTGTTGACTAGGGTTTGGTCCGCGCCCAAGTCCAGGAGTGCCAAGCCTGTGTAACTTCAAAAGCAGACAGGATAAGGCATCAGTTTATTAGGATGTCTGGCAATGGTGTAAAGTATCAGGTCCTCCGAGGGTACTTGTATCATTGGGCACTGGTCCACGTCCTTGGGTTGGTACTTGTTGTTGGGTGAGTTGGGAGTTTGCAAAGAGAGCTTGGCTTACTTAGTGCTCTCCACGGGCTTTTCCCTTGTCTTGGTTGTCTTGTGTGGTAGTGACACAAAAATGAGTACAATTTGATTGGCCATTGGCCCCGCTTCTGTGTCTATTGGAGCCCGCAGGGTTATGGTTTGAGTTATTGTTGTTAAAATTCCCAGGGGGTGGTCAATTAGAGCACCCAGCTGGGTGAGAGTCCTTGGGTCTTTCTTGTTTTCCAGTTTGCGCCTTGTGGAGAGCATCAGATGTTTGTTCTGCTTTCTATGCTTCACAATACAGACTTTGTAGATTGGTTACTTGGTCCAGGTTCACATGTCTCATTACATGCAACTTGAGTGCGTTGTAGTACATGAGGTGTGTAGCTGGGGTGTCAAAGGCCATGTTGGAGGGGGCACATAGTCAGAGTTCCTTGTAGGCGCAGGTGAGTTCCTTCACGGTGCCAGTCTGAGTTAGGTTCTTTACTTGGCGTATGACCATGAGTATGGTGTCTTTAAGCACAAATCTTGCCAAGAAGTTTTGTTTGAAGGTGTCCCAATCCTTCTCAGTGTGTTCTTCATGCCAATAGTTGCACCAGGTGCCAGCGTCATGAGTCAGTTAGATGGAGATCTCTGCAATCCAGAATTGCTGCAGGCATTCCATTTAGGCCAGTTTTCTTTGGGAATATTGGATCCATGCAGCGGTGTTGTTGTTATTGGCCCCAGCAAAAGATTCCAGGGCAGTACTTTGAAGTCTTTGGGCTACATAGGCTGGCATAGGGCTTTCATCAGTTGCACAAGGCATAGCAGAGGAAGACTGGAAGAACCTTTGTGCTGACAGGGCATTGAACATGGGGAGTGGTATCATCATTTTCTGGTAGAGGAAAAATTCTTCTAGTATCTCAGTGCCCGGCAGGTACGGTGTCCAGTCTGCTGGGAGGCCAGACATGATGCTATTGAAGATTTGTTGGCCATGGCAAGTAAGGGCAACAGGCAAAATTTTGGGGGGTAAAGTAGGATGAAAACCCTACCTGTGCTATCAATGTTGTAACTGTGCTGTTTTAGCAAAGTTACAAGGGGAAAATATTTAGAAGCTAGATAATATTCTTTATTGAGAGATAATGATTATATAGTTAGTGTGAGTCATAGATAATAGGAACATGATAGTGAGATCACACGGTGAGATGGTGAAGGGGATGGCTTGATCCTGGTAATGAGTCAAGCGCCAAAATGAAGTATCCGCTGTAAAGAATCATCATTTGTTCATGTTGTTGGATTTTGAAATTCAAGTCAACTTCCTAGTCTGGCTTTAAGTGCCTGGATAATTGGATTGCAGGTCCCAAACCCTCTTACTTGGAACCTGACTGGCAGTTTGAGCCTGCTGTTTTGACATTTTATTGGACAGTTAAAATATTTATATATGAAGAAAATTATAGCTGGATTGAATTTGACTGAAAATAAGTTGACCAAAAAATAATTGACAGAATATCTTCCTGCCCCTAAATAATGATCCATTTGTTGAGCACTTTGAATGACAATAGATTAGAAACCTTGAGAGAAGACATCATGGCAGGAAGGAGAACAAGATTGAATGAAACCAGTTCAAGCTTTTTAAAAAACAAGAACATGTATACCACCTTCTCCTTAGAAAGCTGGAACAGCAAGTTTACTGACTTTGTTGGGATGAAAAACTTCAAGTTCAATGACCTGATCAATAAAATTAAAGTTGAAAGGCAATTGATGAAATTCTCTACCAGAAGCTCTAGATGGGCTTTGAAGTATATATTCAAGCATCAAGGATCTTAAAAGTTCTAAAATATTTATCAAAAACACATTTCTCTTATTAAACACTTACAACTGGCTAACTAATCTTGAAAATAATGAAAAATTCCTTTAATAATAACATTAACTTATTGCATTTATTTTAACTGGCAGTTATTTTTTGTTAGTAAAATAAAGCAATATAATAGACAAGTCAATTTTAAATTGAGTTTGTATAAATTTTTATATTCTATGTTATATTGAATAAATATTAATATATTAGTTTTTAAATCTATAGCGCTAAGCAAATTTTTTAGATTCAAACAAAAACAACTCATATGTAAACAAAATCAACTAGGATTTGAACAAAAAAGTATGATGTAAACAAATTTAAAAACCAACTTATTTATATTGATTTACAATATATTTGGGTTCATTTTCATTTTGTTTTAAGATGTGTTGATTTTATACATTTGTATTTATTTTTCTTACAGATGAGTTATTTTTTTTATGAAAACTCAGTTTTCATTGCTTAATGCCATATCTTTGAAAACCACTGTATTATTTTTAGTGCAATTTTGCTTTTAAAATTAAAAAATGTAGTCTTTAGAAAATAGCTGACTTAAGCACTTTTTATTGTGTATTACATGTTTTACTGCATAAATAATGTCTATAGGGTCTTTTTAGCTTATTTAAAGTTTTAAAGTATCTATTTTATGTTGAAAAAATATGTTTTTTTTTTCAAATTTAACTTTCAGAAAGTTGATTTTTAATTTTTGTCTTTGTTATTTTTGGTTTTGCACCCTACATAGTGTTACAATTTTGCCCTTTTGGGAGCCTTTTCATTTCTGCACTTTCAAATTAAGAGACTTTGACCTAAAAAAATTATCTTTACTTTTATAATATATTTTCTCTTTTATTATTTTGTACAATTTAGAGGGGATGGTATTTATAAGAGACCCTAAGGATTTAGCCTAATTTGGATGTTTGTGATTATTACTAGTAATATCAAGGCTCTTGTGTTAGGCTAGCTACCATTTCTAAAGACTCCAGGTTTTTTATAAATCAATAAGTTATTATATTTTAATATAAAAAGCTTTATTTTTATCTATTACAGTAGTTTTAAAAGCTATAGCAACAACCAAAAATACCTCAGATTTAAACAAAATGATTTCATATTTAAGCAAATTCCAACTATCAGGTTAAAATATACACTCTGTTAACAGGGATTTTTGTGGTAATGAACATAATGGGTCAACACAGCAATAAATTTCTCACACACCAAGCAAGACTATTCAAAATACAATCCAAAATACATGGATTCACAAACAAAATGGTGTGAGTTGACTTTTGGTGTACACATGTTTACTATGTGAATTGGTGGCAAAATACACCCAAGCACAGTGAGTCAAAACTCAAACCAAAAACAAAACACAATATCAATATCAATTCTATATGTAAAAAAAACCACTCAATTGTTGTGTGCAATGTACTGTAATCAAGAATGATACCAAGGTATCTAAAATAAGGCACACGATCTAAAACATAAATTTTAAAAGTATTGTGTTGGGTGCTTAAATTGGCAACTGTGGTAAGTTTGACTCCCTGGTGATTGACTCCCTGGTACTCAACACTTTGTCAAGTACCAGGGAGTCAAGTGCTGCATATGTGAATCTATTAGTATTTTTGGCTTAACTGATTTTAAGCTAGTTTTTACTAGTAATTTAGGGGTTCAAAACCAAAAACCAAGGATAAATTTACTTGAACTTGACTCTGTTTAATAATTTGGTTAGATAAAATACCAATTTAAGGGGCAATTTATAAGTAAATTTACTAATAGAAATGAAAAACCCTGTGTTTGACACTCTAAAACAAAAAGTGACCAGTTCAACACTTTTTAAGCCAAATTTTAATTTTATTAATAAAATACATATGCGCTTGTATAAAATTTGTTATTTACTATTATATTTTTATTATTAGTGTCCATAGTTGTTTTTTAAGCTCCCAAGCACCACTATACTGGATTTAGTGGTATAGACATTAATCAAATACCCCACTTGTTTTACATTATGTCATTCTTGGGGTTTTGGATTAAGTGATGCCACATAAATTAAGCCCAATTTATTAAGAGATTTCATATGTAATTTATAAAAAAACTGAAAATTGACATCTTTGTTTGACTCAATCCACTTGCCACCCAATCATTTTTGGATTTAACTAATCAAAGGCTTGGAATTAAGACTAAATTATATGTGACACACTATGAGCACCACTCACCACTCACCCACTTGACACTTTAACTTGGGGATTATTACAGAGAGCTTCTTAATGTTTTAACCAACACTATGGTAAATAAGTCTTTCCCAGCTCCTCACAGCATAATATTATCACTAATAAGCACCTTTCTACTCATTTACTTTTTTAACTTATGTTGTATTTTTTTATTTTTGAGCATATGAAACTGCCTTGCTTTTGGGTTAACTTTTGAACCCGTTTTAAATTTAATCAAGTTTTATATGTAAAAAACATAGTAAATTTGATTTTTCTGCTCAACTCTGCCATACTCAACAGTGAGAATTCAGCTTTTCCCAGATGATTGACAGTGCCAAACTTGACACTTTACTATGTTTTGATTTTTCAACTCTCAATAAAAAATCCACATAATAATTATTTATTTTTTTGCAATTATAACCTACTACTTTTTCTGCTACGCTCCATATAATTTTCATATATTTTTTTGATTTTTAATTATAATTTTACATTGATTTAGCACTAAGATGTTATGCTGAACCTAACATCTCTGATGCTTCATCATAAATTCACTTATTTTCTATGTTTTAACCTTTATATCTATACTTTGAGTTTCTATTTTGCTTCTATTTACTTTGTTATGTTTTTTTCTTGATAAATAAAACTTTATTTGACTACTTTTCATTTAACTTTTACTTTGCTTTACCTCTGTGGTTCATATCTTTCACATTGTTATACTTACAAAACTAACCTTTTCTTTAGACAAGATCAAACAAGAACAGCCAACAGCCCAACAGCCCAAGCGCCAAGGCTCCAAGGCTCCAAAGAAACTGCCTCCACTCTCAAGCGTACCAAGAAGCCTGCTAATGCAAAGTCTCCCACCCCATCTCCTCCCCCTCCACCCTCATCATCCACATCCCCTTCACCTTCCCCCAAAAATTTCTCTCCCAATAAATCAGATGGTGATCTTATCAATCACTTCTTTTACCACTCAGAGGCTGACTCTGAGCCCACCAAGGAGCAACATACCAAGAAGTCAAAGGCTGCCAAGGAGCTAACCTCTTCTTCTGATAAGAAAAAGGAGGCATCCAAGCAGGCCTTGAAGAACCCTTCCCCTCCCCCTCCTGATAGCTCTCCCCTTCCCTCATCTGATCCCCAAGATGATCCTGAGGAGTACTCCAAGAAGTTCAAAGCTTCTGGTCATGTGGCTTGGGATCCACTGGTCATCCACAATATCTGTAATGTGGACAAAGAGTTTAAAGTCCCCAAGCGCTTCCCCCGGTACTTCCCAATTATGTCTGTAAACAGCAGCCCTGGCTACGTTGCTGATAACTCATTTTTAATTGTAACAATCAAAAGTACCAAACCAAGAGCAAGAACTTTGTCTGTGAGGATAAGACTTGCGGGGCCCAGCTTCTCACTGAGGGCTGGGAGCAAGTAACTGCAGAGAAGGGGGAGCACTCTTGTGAGCCCCCCAAACATCTTATAATCCAGATGCTAAAATGGTACCTGGTCCAAGTCATCCCAACCTCTGCCAACCTTCACGCATCAGATCTGGCCATCAAGGTCCTCCAACATCTCAAATCCAACAATCTCAAGTTGGTGCCAATTCAGGACCAGTTGGTTAAGTTTATAAGCAATAAGTGTATTACTGCCAATCCCCCCATGGCTTCAGACATCCTCTCCAAGCTTACGCTCACCCACAAGCTCAAGCAGCTTCTGAGTGGGGAGCGCTTCCTTCTTTGTGATAACAGGCCTGCCACCAAAGACCGCATAATATGCTACTTAACTCAGCAGAACCTGATGGAGTTGAAAAGGGATTCAACCTGGCTAGTTGATGGTATCTTTGCCACTTGCCCCCCAATGTTCAACCAGCTCTGGATGCTTCATGCCCAGATTGACATCCAGGTGATTCCACTTGCAGTCTTTCTTCTTCCTGGGGATACCAAGGCCATTTATACCCGTGCTTTTACCATCCTCCACCAAGCACTTTCCCTCCTTCCTGACAACAACAATGCCAAGAAGACCCTCCCCTACACCCACATCAACCCTCCTGCCTCTGATAAAGACCAGGCCACCATGGACTTGGAGGAAAAAATAAGGCTGAGAGCTCTTGGGCCTGCCATGTGCATTATGCACTTTGAGCCTGCTCAGTTCAATGAATTTGAGCAGCTGTTCAATGGGGAGGTGCAGGGGTGCCACTTCCACTACTGCCAAGCAGTTGCTTGGAATGTGCAGGCCCATGCTGAGCTAAGTAGGTTGAGCCAGAGGGATACTTTGGACACCTGCAAATTTGTGCTGGCACAATTCAGTGCCTTGGTGTTTTTAAAGCCAGAGAACACTGTGCAGGGGTTCAAGGTTCTCTCAAAGGATCCTTACATAATTAAGAACTCAGAGTTCAAGCCTTTCCTTGAGTACTTCAAGCCCCAGTGGGTTGGGAAGGTTGTCACGCAGAGGCAAGGCAAGGCCTGTGCCAAGGCCAGCTGGAATGTGTACTGGGTGGCAGTGAATGGTGAGCTCAAGACCACCTCAGCGCTAGAGGCTTATCCCAAACACCTCAAGGCCAACTTTGGGCTCCACCCAAAATTCAATAAGTTTTTCTCCCTCTTGCAGCACAAGCAGGAGAAAACCATCTCCAAGCTGCGTGACTTGGTAAACCACGTCCCCCCACAAAGCCCACAACCCATTCCACCCTATTCACCAAGGCCATTTAAAATGCGGCCAAACATAAATACAAGGTCTCAGAGATCAAGCAGCAGCTTGAGATCATTGCAACTGCCCTCCTGGAAGGGGCCAAAATGAAGAAGGGGAAGAATGGGGAGAAATAAATTTGCTGTCTTGCTTCTATGGTTTTAATTTTTACTTTTTAGTTTCAATCAATTAGTTTTTAGTTTTAATTTTTCTATTTTTTGATTTAATTAGATAGCACTGATATTTTTATGTATACATGGTAAATTTGAAAAGAATAGTTATAGTTGAAAGTGAATGAAATATCTTCTTTTTTGTTAATTTCCTAATAAAACAAAAGAAATTCACATTTATACTTATATGAACTATATCAAATAAATATTAATATTTCTTCAAGTTTTGCATGACTTTTACTGTTGTGTTTGTGTTTATTTTTGTGTCATTGGAATTTTAATTTTTATTGTAATCAAAAATATTTTTATAATGAAGAGTGTAAATTCCATAGTAAAATGAGAAATAGTTGCTTATTTCTCCTTATTCTCATTAGTCAAGATACAATTTTTATTGCTTTTATGAGCTCTCTGAAGTCACTTCAATACCATAGCTGTATAGCATATTTTTTTGTATTAAAAGTTTTCAGTACATCAAGATCCGTTAATTAAAAAAGTGTCAATTTTCAGTTGTCAATCAGGGAAAAAGCTGAATTCTCACTTTAATATAGTGTCAACTATCAGGGAGTCAATCACCAGGGAGTTGAACTTACCACAGTTGCTCTTAAATTTGGCGTAAAATTTGGGGAAAAGGATGTAAAATATTTCAGGTATTCTAAAATAGGCATTAAAAATCAAAAACAACTAATTAAGAAATAAAAAATCTATAATTTGGATATTTGGTGGGGAAACTCTAATTAAATATCCATATTCAGATAAAAGAAAGAATTAAAATTAAGGAGTAACTTAATTGAAATTTATTTGGTATTTTATTAAATTTTAAAAATGGAAGGAATACAACAACATAGTACCCATGCACCTGTTGTGTGCCGCGGTTGTGGCCGCCCCCGCAGGTCAAAGAATAGAGTTAGTGCAACACAAGTGCCTACTCAGGAAGAAGACAGAGGAGAGTTCAATAGTGACGCTGTACTGATACAGCTGGTTCAAGGAACACAAGATGCTAGGGTGCAGAGCATCAATCCTTGGGTCCTCAAGCTGACCCAGAAGCCCACCAAGGTTATCACTACCAAAACAGTTAGAAACAAGGAGATAGAACTTACTTCATATGTGTTTGACCACGTCTACTGCCAGGATTTGGTCCCTTAGCCATGCTGGAAAAAATTTAAGCCTGTACTTGACACTAGCTATTAGCCTTACATCAGTGATGGCAACCAATAAGACAATGAAGAGCTCAAGATCTCTAGAACTATGAGGGACAGCTGGTTCTAAAAAAAGGTTGCAGCCTTCTACAACAAGGTGCCCATGCCTTGCAAGCCAGTACCTGAGCAGGATCCCAATTCAACTAACCTCACTAAGCCTGCTCAGAAGCACATCCCAGATATTAAATGCATCATACTGCTCAGATTTATGCAGGAATCTGGTGACTACAAGGTGGCTGCAGCTCTTGTTGGGGTGGTTCCCAAGTACACCTCTAAGACCTTCAACAAATTCATCAATACTGACCATGTCCTTGCTGAGGAGAAATCCCTACGTGTTTCAACCATGCTCACCAAGGAGCACAAATGGGCAATCTGCCAGTGGATAACCCAAGATTTTCATCTTGAACTGGCAAATATACAGGCCATGGTCAAATCTACTTTTGGAGTTGAGGCTTCAATTTCCTTTTACTACCATTTGGTAAAGGGAATGCGCTTTTCCTTGAAAAAAACTTGGGGTATCTCCCTATAATAAAAACAGTCCAACCAACATCAAGACCCAGAAAAAATATGCAGAGGCGTACACTGCCCTCAAAGCCAAGGGAACAGTCAAATTCTACTATATTGACAAATTGATATTTGCCTCGTCTATGCACAATGCATATGGCTATGTCCCCAAAGGCTCAAGTGATGGAGTAGCTTGGTGTGCTGCAGTCCGCGCCACAGCATATTCAATGGTGGCTCTTCTCGGTCCAAAGGGGATTGAGCTTTATCAAATGATATTGGGTTCTCATAATAGCAGGACCTTCTTATCTTTTCTCTGATTGGTCCAGGAGCACTCAAGGCTCACAAGCCCAGGCTTCACAAATATGATTGTACTAGATAATGTTGGTCTCCACAAGGTGGCTGATATTCTTTGGAATTTCCAACAATCAACACCAGCATTGCAGTGGGCCCCCAGCAATTAGCCACGGCAAATTTGTGCCTTCTCTTCCTCCCTGCCTATTTGCCCTTTCTAAATCCCATCAAGGAAGTTTTTGGGTGGCTCAAGCAAGTTGTCAAGCAAGGGACCCCAACTGGGACCAAGGACCTCTTTGATTTGCTGCAGGCCAAGATCCACACCCTCCCAGCTGAGACTGTGGCCAAATTCTATGGCCACACTGATTTGTTCATCCCTGCATGCCTTTCCAAACAGCCAATCAATTAAAGGGCGTATCTATTCCAAATTTTTTTATCTTCTTTAAATATTTTTTATGATTATATATTACTATTTTATATTTTGAAGTTTTCAAGCCTGCAATCACATAGAACAGCACCACTGATGTAGATGCTTAATTTTATATTGCAACTTTTTTTTTGTCTTCTGAAGGGGGCTTTCTCAAACGCTTAATAGTAATGTATTATAAACATAAGTCTATGTCACTAATGGTCTGTAAATATATAAAAGTAATTAAAAAAGTAAAGCTATCAAGGTATATGTGACTTTCATTAATAAATATTATTATTCCTGTATAAAGACCTGCTTTAAGATTTTTTGTAATAGATCACTGAATGAAAAAATGCTTAAAAATAATCCAAATTGCAAAGAAATTTATTAGAAGATAGAATTTATTAAGGGCATCTGTAGGGAGTTTGTTGGGGCAAGTGTCTAAAGTCAAAGTGTGGAAATCAAAATCTCCAAGTTGATGGATTTTTTGATCTCCACACTTTTTTCAATAAAAAGTTCCCCAAAAAATTTAATATTTTTCTTAAATTTGACTTTTTTTAAAATGTTTTTACTAGTAGCTAAAATCAAAAAACTAAGTTTGAAGTGGCCAAATTGATGCAATTTAAAACACACCTTAATTTAATTTGGCTTTTAAAATAGCATTAATTTACCCCTTTGAATAGAGGAGACAAAATTGAAATATCAAAAATAAAAGTGCAAAAAAATCCTCAATTTAATATTTTATACATCAAAATTAAGAAAATTATATTTTTAAAAAAAGTTTTCTATATGTAAAAAAGAAATCAAGAGCTAAAAAACGCTTTTTTAACTTTAGGCAAATTTTTTAATTTTTTTGTTCAAATATTAATATGAAATACTATTATAAGCTCTTTCTTTTTTAAAAATAAAATTTTGTCTCATAAAAATTTATTTAAAAATTTACATATAGTTTCTTAATGGGTGCAGAAATTGAAAAGTAGTCAAATTGAAATCCAAAAAGGTACCAAAAAACTAGGACCACTTAATATTAAATTTTTGCAAAACATTAATATTTTATTCATTATATTTTATTAAGTTCCTCAAATCAAAAGTGAGGAAATTGAAAGTTGACTTTTTAGATTTAGTCACACTTTTTATAACCTTATAAAATTTTAAATAATTAATAAAAACTTTTGAAATCCCTCATGTAGATTTTTTAAGACCTGATATTTAAATATTTAAAAAGAAAATAAGGAATTTTGGTAGGTTTTTATTTTATTGCAATATTAAAAAATTGGTGTGTTTTGGAGGCAATTTCAAAAAATATTAAATTAATATAATATTGTACTATGTTTCCCTATGTTATTTCAGGGGACAAAATCAAAGTGCACAAAACAAAGTGCAGAAATTGAAGTACCTAAATCAAAGTGCAATAAGCTCTTGGTTTTTTTGAAGGTTTCTCTTTTGAATTTTATCCTTTCCCACCTCTCCTTTCCACCTCTCATTCCTCCTCAAAAGAAGTTTGTTTGGCCCCTTGGCTGCAACAGGGGCCAAAAAACTTTAAAAATTTCTGCGTTGTCAAGAGGGTGGATTATATAAAATCTGATACCAAGTAAAAAAACTTTATTTTTTCTTCTCTTCTCCTTTTCTCTTTTCTCTCTCCTTTCTTATCCTCAATTATCTTCTACTATCCTCTTTCCATTCTAAGCCTTGATTATCTTCTATTATCTTCTCTCCATTATTACCCTCAATTATCTTCTACTTTCCTCTTTCCATTCTTACCCTTGATTATCTTCTATTATCCTCTCTTCATTATTACACTCAATTATCTTCTACTATATCTTTCCTCCTATATTTATTAGAGTAAAATAAGATGTATAAAATGTTTTTTTTGACACACAAATTTGAACTATAAATATCATTTTTAGTGGAAGTACAGTGTTTTCAACATAAAAATATTCAAGTCTTCATTTTATGAGATGTAAGTGGCAGATTCAAGATATCTTTGAATATTATGGCTTATAAATAAGATATAAGACTATATCTTTTATTAAGTATAAAACTATATAGTATAGCTTTAATAAGAAATTTAATGTAATTTATATTAATTTAATGATAGACTTCTATAACTTTTATCATTGAAATAAGATCACTAATAAACCAAAATACCTAAAATCATATGCTTGTATCTTGCAGGAAAAATCCTTTATTTTGCATATACTGAAGTATTATTATAGCTTTACATAAGCTGAAAATTAAATTAAACTTTTTTAATTAAAACTATAGTTCATAAAGCAGTTTTTGTGTAGTTTCATATTTTATATTCAATCAATTACAGTTACATATAAATTCTTGTCTATTTTTGCTTTTGAAACTAAAATAACTTTTTTTGAAAACAGCTAATTTAATAATATTTTTATTATATAGCATATATTTTTTATTGCATAAATGAATTTCTTGGGTTTTTTAGTCTAGAATAAAATTTAAGTTATATAGTTTTATATTATAAACTGTATTTTATTCTGCTTCAAAGTTAACCTCTGGAAAATCAATTTTTGCACTTTGATCTTTGATATTTTCAATTTTGCACTCCACATAGTGTTTCAATTTTTGCACTTTTTGGGGGTCCCATTTTTGATTTTTGCACTTTCAACCTAAGGAACTTGCCTGTTTGTTGATATGTACCCAACCAGCAATGGAGGTGGCGCACAATCTCCACTGCCACACCATGTACAGTGAATACACCTTGATTAAAAATATTCCCAGTGGCTTGTAAAAGAAAGTAGGGTCAGGTGGGAATGCAGGAGCAGCTTTTCTGGTGAGGCTTCAGACCTGTAAATGTCAGCCAGAACCAGGGTGTCCTGGATAAAATGATTCACCAAGTCATATCCTGGGGGGACTATCTTCCCAACCAGGGAGAGCCTGGCCTTGTCAATCTCAAGAAGTACCCCACTCAGGTCTTCTACATTGGCACACATCCCAAAGTAAAAGAGAAACTCAGGTAAACAACAAGGTTAAGCCTTTACCCAGCAATGGCTTCAGTAAACTTGCAGAGTTTATTGTATACAGCACTAATCTTCTTTTTGTGTTTTATCTTGGCAAAGGTAAGCTCCATGGCTGTAGGAAGCCCTGTCTTGTCAGCGCTCTTGGCCAGCCCAAAGTCTGCCAGGAGAAGTTTGGTCTTCTTGATGGCTGGTGCAGCTGCAATAGCAAATTTACCCACTGTGCGCCTAGAGTTTTCAATTAGATAAGAGAGCGTGTGCTTCACTGGGAAGTAGAAGCAAGCAGCTGCATGGGCCCGGCCCATCTCCAGTATGCTCTTGAATGAGAGCATCTTCAGGACGTCCCAAACAAGCTCAATGAAGTTCACATAGTAAACTCCACTGAGGGATACTGGGTCAAGGAAGACCAATTGGGCATCCTTGTAGGCAGTAACTGCCCACAAGGATGCCCCTTCCCCATATGTCAGCCCAGAAAAAGCCTTCTGCAACATTAGAAAGATACAGTGGATCCTATCTTTGAGCTCCCGCAAAACAGAGGAATAGAGCTAGCTGCCTAGCCACATGATTAGCATATTTGGTTAGAATGTAGTGAGGGCATATGAGATCAGGACCTGGTATATTTTGCCATCAATTTGTTCTAAAAAACAGGTAAAAAGTATTGAATTTTTTATTAATTTTCATTTTTAGATTACCTTCTACAGTTTCCTTCTTGCCGGCAGCTTTGGCAGGCTTGGCCATTCTTGGCACAAGCAGTTGGGCCAACAATTTGGTGTCCTATGTTCTGATTTGCTTGGTAGGTTTGAGATGGACATATATCTTGGGGTCATCAACCCAGACAGATGGCACAGAGAAGGCAAAAGACTTGAATTGGAGGCCCTCAACTACAGTTTTTTGAACATTGAGCAGACACTCAACTGTTTTTTCAGATATGTCTGGCATCTTGGTCATAAGCGCCTTGGCTGACACCTTGTCAATTTTCTCCCCTGTAAGAATGGCAGAGTTTACCTTTTCTTTGACCTTGCAGTCAATTTCTTTGATCCCAGTGATTGCCGAGTTTTAGTCCTTTAGCAGCTTCTCCAGTTCTCTCATATGATTTTTTACTAACCTTCACATTTGTTTTTATAGCTTTTACCCCAATAAACTCTATGTTATTCTGATATAATTGCCTCTTTGTTTATCCCTGTTTGTTTTCCCATTTATTACAATATTCCATCTTTTACCCATTGTGTATATGTTTTACGCTTATCTCAATATGTGTTGTTTGCTTTGTGTTGGCATTTCTTCCATAATTGCAAGATTACTTTTTGCACTTTACACAGCCCCCTGTGAAAATCTTAATAACAATTTAGTGATCAGCTAAATTTGAATTGAAAATTATGTGTTAACTGTTTTTTGATAAAGTTGTTGCTGATCCAAATTCAAAACCTTAATGATAACCTTTAAGCCAATCAGGAGCCAAGTGATAAAGTGATTGTTGTGAATTAAAGGGTCATTCAATAATTTTTTGATGCATGTGCGCTAATTAATCTGATTGGCTGGATGTTTTTTCATTGAGTGCCATTGCTGCTGTGGCAAGTTGGGTCACTATTTGTTAGATTAAGCCAAGGCACCAGTTTAAGAGTTTTAAAGCCTTTTAACTTCTTTGATATCATTAAAGTCATAAACTTATGTTTTTTGAACATTAGTATAATGTTCAGTTTACTGAAGAAAATTTTAAAAGTGTAAAATATACAAATAATAAAAATAAATCTTATTTTATTAACTGTATTTTTTGCTAAAACCCTTTTTTCTATTTTAATAAGCCAAGAAACAAATATATGATTTGCATGGGAGAGTAATAGCAGCCCAAAGCTATAATTGCTATTACCCTTCTTTGGCTCATATAATTAATTTCTTAGTTATTTTTAGAAAAAAAGTTGTTGTATTTAAAAGACTATTTAACCTATGTGAAATATAAGCTTTTTTAATGTGTCCAACTTCATGAACATGTCCTAATAATCCTTTAGTAGTATCAGCTCTCTTTGTTTCTCTATCATCTGTGAAGAGCTTTGCACAATAATTTATTTTGGAGTACTCCTTAACATCCTCAAATGTCAAAGATGAAACATACATCTCACCATCTTTCATTAAATATGAAAGTTTAACAAATGCTTTGACTTCAAGACAGCTTTTTTTAGGCCTAGATTATCTATCATAAATGTAAAAAAGGTTTTTGGGAAACATCTGAATTATTTACAAGTGACTCATATGAACCCTTTCTTTCTTCCTCTCTCTCAAAACCATTTTGAGATCATTTGTATTTTTACATACATCTAATTTTCCTTTTGTTTAAATATTTTAGAGAATACACCAAAACAACCATCAAAATTCTTTTACCATGACACTTTAAAAATCTATTAAACTTAGGTGTTTTTTTATAATTCTAGGTACCTCTTTAAAAATAAAAAAGAGTTCATAAGATCTGAAATGACTACCATTATCAGTCCAAACTTTTAAAATTTAATATTCTTAAATTTATCTTTTTCAAGCACACTTATCAAACACTGGCCTGAAAATAAAGAATCATGAGATGAAATTTCAGATAAAAAGTCATGATACACATATTTGATTTTATCATTTTCTTTAACAGCAAATGCAAATCCTAATAAAAAATAGGTGTTTTATCATAAAAATAATTATTTGTCTCTATAGGACCTCTACCTATTTTAAAGCTTTATTTATAGTCTAATACTATAACACAAGAATTACTATCTTATGATTGATATATTTAACATATTATTTTTTTGATGCTTATAAACTTTTTCATGTAGGTCAATAGATTCTAAATTTTCTTTAATAGATATAGGCAAAGGTAACTTCTTTATACTCAAATCCTTTTTCTTCATTTCTAATAATTTTTTCTTGTTGCAAATATTACAAATATCAGTTTGTTTTTTTGCTTTCAATTATAATATTAAGAACAAGATTATAGAATTTTGAAAGTGGAAAGTGAAATAGAAATGTTGTTTTTATTTTCATATATTCATAAATTTCTTTTTTGCTTTCAATCTGAGTATTCACTCAATTCTTTTTACAATTCTTCATAAATCAATCCAGGTGATTTTTTAGTGAGTTGGCTGGTTGGAAATAAAATTTTTAATATATGTTTCAAATATTTTTTATGTTTTCTTTCTTTACTGAATCATTTTTTCCTTTTTTATTTTTTGAATACAATGATAATTTTTTATTTTTTTTTAGAATATGAATACTCATTTTTAGTCATTTCAAACCCATAATCCCAAAGCTCTTTCAAATTGTAGCTTAATTTAACCAATGCTTTTGGGAAGAAAGTTGCTTGGCAGGGGATTTTGACATCAATTTCTTTAATTTTTTAAGGAAATCATCTGTCTTGGAATTTTGTATGACAGGTAAGAAAGTACTTTTTTCAAACTCTGTTTTTAATAAGAAATGCTCAACAAAGTTGTTAAGATCAATTTCAGCAGTAAAAAGGAATGCTTGTTTAAGCATAGAGATTCTTCCTCTCTTAGTAGAAGCCCCCAGTGAGAAGAAGAGTGTAATCTGAGGTTCAAACTTGATAGGTTCCATAATGATAGTGGTTGGGTTCCTTGGCTTAGTTTAGGAAGTTCTTGCTTGGAAATAGATGTGAAGTTATCAAAGAGGAGTAAAGGTATGTATTGTAAAGCAAATTTCTGTAAAGTTGAACTGTTTAAATACCATGTTAACTGAGTGTTGTAACTGTGCTGTTTTAGCAGAGTTACAAGGGAAAAATATTTAGAAACTAGATAATATTATTTATTGAGAGATAATGATTATATAGTTCATGTGAATCAAAAATAACAGGAACATGGTTATGTTGATTACATGGTTAGATGGCAAAGGGGTTTGCTTGATCTGTATAATGATTAGGTGCCAAAACAAGGTATCTATTGTAAGGGATCATCATTGTTCATGTTGTTGGATTTGGAAATTCAAGTCTCTGCCTAGTCTGGCTTCAAGTGCCTGGATAATTGGATTGTAGGTCACAAAACTGCTTACTTGGAACCTTGCTGGCAGGTTAAGCCTGCTGTTTTGACATTAGCTTTTTGCACTACAGGCATATCCCCCAACTGACCCCCAACTGATCTCCTTAATTTATCAACATTGCCCATGAACTCTGATATCATTGTTTGTTTACCCTTTTTTATATTCTGTTTAACTGTTAATATCTTGGCAAATAGTACTTCAATATTATTCAAACTAGTATCATTAGAAAGCCCTTAATTTCAGCTTTTGGAATTGTGCTGCAAATTCCTAAATGAATGTCAACTTAGTATATTGAAGTGCTGTTAATGTAAACTTAAAAAATTATTGTTTGGAATAAAATTATGCTATGTAACTCTTAAAGAATGAATATTTTAATCAGTAAACTACATTTAGAGTATAAATCATTATTTAGCTTGCTTTTAGTAAACAACTCAAAAACTTTTTATTTCAAATAAACTTAAGTCTATTATAACTTTTAGCAGTTTTTAAAAATGAGCTTTATATCTATCTTAAATCTATCAAAATAAAGATGTTATTTTTAATCACATATAAATATTTGCTAATAAAATTATAATTGTATCTTATTTTTATAGATACAATGTCTAAGATTATTTTCCATTTATTTTAAATAAACTTTAAGCTTTATAAAATTTAATTAAATAAAGCAATATTTTGATAATTTTTTATGCTTGATTTTTTATATATTATCCCTAGCATACAGTATAGATATATAATTTTATTAAATAGCTCTATAAAGTGTTTTTATTAACATTTTATACTTGATAATTTGAAAAGAAAACTTTTAATCCCTTATAAGTTCTTATTATATATTTTCTAGAAATTTAACTTAAGAATAAATTACTTATTCTAAATAAAATAACTGAAATTTAAATAAGAGTTTATAGTTTTAATTCAAATTTTACTTTTAGTTTTAGTTTTTTCTTTTTGCTAAATTTTTGTATAAAATACCTCTAAAATTATTTAATATTTATTTATCAAATATGTAAAAAAGCTATTTGCCATCTTGTCAGAAAATATGTGGACTGGGTATTTATTATCTGCCAGATGATATCCTAAGTCTTCTAACATTAGAAAAGCACAGAGAACCTGTGACTTTGGTGTAACCTGCAACCCAGAATACTTATTGTCATCAGAAGTAACAAGTCTGACAAGGCCTGGAGAATTTGGGACAGTTCTTCTCACTTCTGGATATAAGATATAGTTTTTTTCTATATTTACTATAGATAATCATACTGTATGGTGACAGTATTATCTTATGTTCCACTAATAAAATCTAAGAGAGGATTTTATTAAGGAAATAGGACTTGGATCAATCATCAAGTCAATACAAAATCATCTGTCTTTTATTCTAATGGACTGGCTTTAAGGCAGCTGGCCTGCACACATGCTATCTGAGTTAGCTCACAACACTAGATTAGACTGAAGTGGCATCAGGGCAACATGGCAGGAGCCCCAGCCTTTTTGGGGTTGTTTTGATGGATGCTTGCTTGACATCTTCCACAGATGGTATCCTTTCTGTCTACCTGGGCCACTTCCAGGGCTAACTAGCCAGTGGTTGGTTACTAGTTCACAGAGATGATTGTTTCACTTAATAAGAGCTGCATTAATACAATAGGCTCAAAGCCTTTTTATCTTAGAGTGTTTGGCCTGACAGCCCAGTTTATTTTGGACTCTTCTAGAAGTGTTTCATATGATGGCCCATATGATGGCCCTTGTTCTAGGATATAATTAAAGTTTAGAATAGTAATTATTATAAGAAGCATGTTTGAGGCAGTTATTGTGTTGGACTAATTAATGAGAAGTAATTGCACATTCCATTAATTAATTGCAATGCATGAATTTGTTAATGTCAGGATATTATTTGGTCATTGATTCATTGATCCTGCGGCCTTTGGCCCACATTTCTCTGTTGAAACCATTCCAAAGAGTGATTGACAGCCGGCTTGCAATAATTAACTGAATCTATTAATTAGTCAATATCCCAAAATCTTGAAACCTCTCTTTAAAAAGAGGGATTCAAAAATTATAATAATTTTAATTAAAATATTTTTAAAAAAGTTAAGATTTTAGGAAAAATTTGATTTCCAACAAAAACATCCTATCAGTTTTCATCATATTTTTATGTTGATCTTTTTAGAATGATGTCATTTTATGCTAATCAGATTTCAAGAAATAATAGTATATGAAATAAGATTGTTACTAGCTTTTAATACAGTTTAATTTAGCTTTAAGTAGAAAATGCTTATTTTATATAGGTCTTTATATTGTAAGGATTAAATAAGATTTATTTTGATAAAAGTTTTGTAGTTTTTTAAATTTTATTGATAAGAAAATTAAAACAAAGTTTTAAAGTGTAAAGTAGCACAGTTAATAGGAAACATATTAATCTTTAAAATAATGACCCATATATTGTCAGATAAAATAAAAATTAACATAGCAAAGGAAATTTATTGACAGAATTTTTTTATTATTTTAACATATTTTTATTAGGCTTGAGATAATAGTCTGGAATATAGAAGATTAAAATATGGAACATAATAAGTATTATGATATATGAATAAGATAGTATGAGGTTTATTGGAGGTTTTTTGTGGAACTCTAGGACTTGTTTTTGAATTGAAGTGGAAATTTCTTTGGCTGGGACATAGGTTGAAATTACTCCCTGATTGATTAATGTGGTATCTTGAATACAGCAATACTGTGATACAGTTTGGCAGAAGAATCTTGTTACAACTGAGTCTCCCTTCTCCCCTGCCAATGTATCTTACAATACACATGGGGGGCTCAAGGAGTTGCCCCTTGACGTATCTAACAATATGGACCAATCCAAAGGCAATAAAGAACTGCAGGCACTTTCTCCTAATTAGGAGCACTGCCAATTCGACCTTGCTGATCCCCGCACAAATTATTCCTTGGCTCCAAACCTTACATGGAACATGCCACTATGCCACCCCCTTGTGGCCTTATGGCTTTCCCCATATAGTATATTAATCACAATATTCTACAATAAACAATACCTTATTCTATTTATTTCTGTTTTTTCTATTAGACTGTTGTTTTTCCAAATTAAATACTGAAATCTAATTGGTTCAGTTGCAAAAATCAGGATTTAATATTATTATTATCAATAATATAATTTCAGAGCCTAAAGGTAAAAATGAATTATTATCAAATCCTTGGTCTGAATTTCATATCATATTTGCAGGCAACTCAGCTGAGTGAAAAATAAAATATTTAACAAAATCAACTATTTAATTTGACTCTTTTGATTTATTTAAATTTGGAATTTTTCAATCCCTCGTGCAGATAACTCAACTAACTAAAGACAAAAAACAGCAAACAAATGAGGGAATATGAATTGGAAATGCGGTATTCTAATGTACAATTTGGTATTTTATTAAGTCTAAAAAATCATAGACAACATGAAAAAATCAACAAATAAGAAATTGCAGGATTTTCAAATCCAAGAATCAAATTTCAAATCATAATTGAGGTAGATTTGAAATAAATGTAATTTATGGGTGTCTCAAACAGGAAGTCAAAGGATCTAGAATGGATTTGTGCTAATTCTTTTAGGAATCACAGGAATTCTCAAAAATCATCCAATTATATTTTAGGATGGCTAAAATTTAGATGCTTACTATTGACCAAATTAGATATATATAACAATAAATTATAATTATATATTAAAATCTATTTTTATCAAGTTGATTTTTCCTTGTTATGGTAAATTCATATGTTGTTGATAATGTGCTTGCATTCAATTGTATAGTTTCATCTCCAGTTGCCTTGGCAATAAGAAATCAAGTCACTTCCCCAGGCCAGCTGTGGTTGCAGAGGTGACTTGATTTCTTATTGCCAAGGCAACTGGAGATGAAACTATACAATTGAATGCAAGCACATTGTCAACAACATATGAATTTACCACAACAAGGAAAAATCAACTTGATAAAAATAAATTTTAATATATAATTCTATTTTATTATTAGCATTTTCTAAAATCAACTGTAATCAATTATTCTTAATAACAATACATAAACACATATTGTTACAGCAGCAGGACCTTATTTAAGTCACAATAACAAGTAGAAAAATAAATTTTAATGTGTATAAAATAATTGAAGTCCTCAAGTAAAAATGTGTAAATTAATGATATAAAATCTTAGTATAGTAAACTGATAATTTTTTTGTTTGATGGTTTTTCTTTCCCATCTCTCCTTCCTTCCTTGAAAAGAAGTTTTGTTGGACCTTGTTATTCTGGGGGCCAAAATTCTTTTAAAAAAGAGTTTGAATCATCAGGAGTGGGACATATAACATTGTATTGTATTGTGGTTGCTATTTTAGTGATTTGGAGTCCAAATATTTTATCATTTCCAGGTTTAGACATCTTTACACTTCAATTAATTTTCATGTCTTAACATGGTTATCAAAATTGAATTTTTCATTTGATTTTATCCAGAGTGGAGTTTTTTATTTGGATTGATTTGTCCTATTTTTACTGTATATTCAATTTGGATTTCAGTTCCTATAATTATTATTTGAGTTTACAAGTGACATTCATTTGTGATTTGAAATTTGGTTTGTGGATATGAAAGTCCCAAAATTTGAAATATTCAAATGAAAATACAAATAATTCAATTTAATTAACACAGGCCACCCCACAAATGTGATTCAGAATTTGGACCAAGGATTTGGCAATCTCACATTTTTACCTTTAGGTTCTGAATTTACAGTAGTATTTTTGGGAGATAAATGTAGGGTTTCAAAATAGGAGAGGTTTTTATCTTGTTATACTCTGTATAAGTTATAAATAGATTTAATATGACAGATAAAGTAATCTTGTTGACAGTTTTTAATTCCCCCTCAATCCTTTTTTATTTTCTTATATACTATTTTTTTCAAAATGCTAAGTTTGGTGTTTATTGGGTGACACTGTTGTTTTGCTAAAGAAAACCCCTGCTGGTTCTGCAGGGAGCTCTTGGGAAAAGCTGGAAGTAAAAGTACATTTCCCAATGATTCCTTAATTGAAATAAAGGCTATATAGGAGGCTTATACCAAATATTCTTGCTAAAAAAGAGACCCTGCACTTGAAAATAAAGTGTACATGTGGGATCTTTTGGATTCAGTGTATGGTTTGACAAGATTCTGGGCCAAGTAAAGAATACAACTAATAGAGAAATGAAAGGTTTAGGCTAAGAGAGGCCAAACATGTGGAGGTGTTGGCAAAATGAAGAGAAGGTAAAAATGCTGTGTCAAAAAATAGTCATTTTTGAGTCCAAGCTCAACAAAGCTTTGCAGCAGGAATTAGGAAATGAAAAGACTCTCCAAGGCACCAGTAACAAGGGTGTTGTGACAGGCAGGATGATAAAAGAACAAAGCTGATCTACACCTGCTTTGCCCTTTTACAGCATCCCGGCTGGGTAAAAGTCCAGTTATCTTAGCTGAAACACATATTTTGTTTATTTAAATCAGTGTTCTTCTAAAATCTTTATCCTATACTCTAGTTGGTACAAAGAATAGTTGTCAGGATGGCTTCCAAAAGAGCAAAGCTTTGCTACACTCAGATTCACTCTTTTACGGCAGCCTGCTGGTATGAATTTCTGGTCTTATAGCTGGTATTTAGCTTTTTTGAAGTTGGAGATAAATATTTTTCCCAATGTTTTAGCCATGTTTATGAAATATTTTTTGAAAATAATAAGCATAAAGATATGAGTAGTGGGCAGGGGACCAAAAGAGAACAGTTGTGTTATACTTAGTTTTCTTATTTACAACTGTTCACTGGTATCTTTCTGTTATACTAACAGAAATTCTTTGATTAGTTCAGCAAAAATCTAATTTTGTTCATTATTCTAGTTTTTTAAAATAATTTAATGGAACACAAAGTATTAATTTTTTATTATAAAAGTGATAGTTGTTTTTGGTGCAACTTACTTTAGAGAAGTATAAGGAGATGCCATGCTACTATCTCTATTAAACTATCAGAAAGGTCCTATTATATGATTTTATTATGGATTAAACCTTTGACATTTAAGAGATGAAGATTGATGAATTCTTACTTTATCCTGAAACTACAGTATTTCTGGAATACTTTTTTATTTTCAGTAACATTTTTGAGTTAAAGTAAAAATCAACACATTTATATTAAATTTCAAGTCTGTGGTATAAATCTATATTTTTTCTCTGGCTTAGATGATGTAATTTGTAGGCAAAACTATATAATTCTATTTTTTAAAAAATTTATTTAATTTAGTTTGTTATATATGTTGTTTTTTACATGTTTATCTTTTTATTGTACATTTAAAATAATTTTTTGTGCCATTAAACTCCAATTATTAACTTATATATATATTTTTTAGCAGTTTTTGAGTAAGTTGTGGACATCTCATAAAACATTTTGATTGGTCTCAATTTGCCTGGGTTTAAATTTCCTGACATATCATTCTTTTGATTTACAGCAAAAGTTCAGGAATAAAAGGCATCTCAATTAAAATTTTTTTTAAAGTAGTGTTTTAGTTATTTAGGATTTTTGGTAAGTAAGAAACAAAGTAGCTTTTAAGATAGAGATCTTTATAAGAATAAGCAAATACAATAAAAATAAAAACATCTATTAAAATACTCTTTGTATTTAAACAGTATAGTTAATTAAATCCTAATATTGTACTGTAAATTCAGAACCTATATGTAAAAATGCAGGATTGTCAAATCCTTGATCCAAATTTCAAGTCACATTTGCTGATGGCATTTTTTTAATTAAATTGAATTTTTTGTATTTTTATTTGAATATTTAAAAATGCAGGAACTCATAGACACTTTGCAAAGTTAAAGTCAAACAGCATATTTCCAATGGACAAAATGAATTAACTGGAATCAGATTTTAAGTGTTCAAATCTATCAACTATTTTCATTAAGTTTACTTTGTTTTTTGGAATTGCAGGATTGTCAAATCCATGAACCAAATTTTAAATCAATTTTGATTGCCACTAGTAAACTCAAATATTAATTGCAGGAACTGGAATCCAAATTTAATGTACAGTAAACACACTAGGAAACACCAACCCAAATCAAGAAGCTCCACAACAACTAAAATCAAATGAAAAATCCAATCTCAATAACCATGTCTAGACATGAAAATTGCTTAAACTTTAAAATTATCCAAAACCAGAAAGGATACAATATTATACACTTAAAATCATGGATATAGAAATTCTGTTACTATTTAAGGCTAAATCAAGAGAGAGAAAACTATCCACAACTAAGCCTAAAATCTAAATAAATACATATTTAATCTAATAATATTTATTTTATTTTTATAGTCAATCCCATTACCAACCAACTCCTACAACAGCCCATGGGATAGCCTGTCCATGAGGGCATCTCAGATGGTCTAAGAATAGACCCAGAACACAGCTCAAGGGGAGTAATGCCGACACACAGGCCTCCCAAGGCGTCAGCACCAGTCAACCACCTCCCGCGTCACAAGCCAGAACAACCAGCTTGAAACCCAGACAGAAGCTACTCTCAAGGCCTGCCACCAAAGTCTTCCATAAAAAGGTCATTGAGAATAATGAAGTTACATATACCTCCACTATGTACCCATTTGTCACCCAGCCCCACACTCTGGGTCCAAGAGCTGCCTCTTCCTGCCCCTGCATTTTCAACACCTCATATGAGCCATTAGCCATCACCGGAGAGCCATCTGCACCTGTGATCTATTCCATCATTGATGACACCACCACAGAAAATAGTGATCCCACCTTCTACATGAAGATCCCCATCCTGTGTGTTGAGCCTGATAGCCAGGATGCCACGGTATCTGCCAAAGGCCGGTGTTGGTTGAAAGATAGTGAGTGTGAAGCTCTCCTCAACTGCTTGAACGGGGGAATGGCAGTTTGGAATATTGTATCCTAATTTGGTTTCATGGCCAGATATATTAACAACCTCAATAAAAAATACAACAACACCGGTCAAATTGCAGAATCTGCCAGGTTAAAAAGACAGCCCAACTACTACAAACCATGTACATTAATGCAATCAAGCAGTGGGTATCCAAGGATTGACACCTTGACTCACTTGCTGTCCAATTAATTCTGACCACAAATTTTGGGCTTTCTGTTTTTAAAACCCTTGTCTACAAAACAATGGTTGATTTAGGCTTCTCTTGGAAAGTACTGGGGGTTTCCCTGTACAATAGGAACAGCAAGAAGACCATTGAATATTGGCACATTTATGCCAAGACCTATCTGGCTCTAAAGAAGACTGACAATGTACAGTTCTTCTATATAGATGAATTGTTGTTTTTATCCTCACTCAGGTCTAGGCATGGATGGGTCAAAAAGAAGTCCAAGGATGATGTAGCACATTGTGCAGCTGTCTGTTCCCAAACATATTCTAAAGTAGCGCTTCTTGGTCCTTGCAGGTTGGACCAATATCAAATGATCAAGGGTTCTCATAATAGCAGGACATTTCTTGATTTTCTCCAAACTGTCCAGGAGTAACTTTGGATTAATTACTGCAGTACAACCAACATTGTTGTGTTTGATAATGTTGGGCTCTAAAAAGTGGATTTGGTTGTATCTGAGTTCCCACCAATTGATAAAAATAGCCATACCTTCAGCCACTGGCTTGTGGATTGTCCAATGAGACTCCTCTTTCTTCTGCCCTATTATCCATTTCTGAATCCAATTGAGGGGGTGTTTGGTTAGATCAAGAATAAGATTAAGAAAGGGCTCCCCCAAGAGACCAAAGATCTCTTCAACATTCTTGAGGTCAGTCAATCTGCAATGCCACCTGATGTGATGGAGCTGTTTAGAAGCACTCCAAATAATTCCTCCACAAAAACCTTGTCTCCAAGCTAATCAGATAAATTGGCGCTCTGGGTTTTTTAATAGGACTTGAATTGAACTATAGACATATTGATAAGGAGCGCCTTTTTGGGGAAGCTTCAAATATAAAAGTAGGAGGAGAAGAAGTATATTTTATTGGATAATACTTTAGACTTATATAGATTTAGCTGTGGAGGGGATTTTAGTTGGATCAAACCCAGGGGTTGGTCATGTGCTGGATGAGTTCAAGTTGCTGGATACCTGGATAGTCATGTGATATTAGTTTTTTGCCATTTCTGGTATGTCAAATGATATATTGGAAAGGCACCAAATTGGGTGATTACGGGATGTTAGGTGTGATGGCAATAGCCAGAATACTTGTACATCCAGACCCTTGACACCCTCCCTTAAGGGGTTACTCAGGTACATCAGGAGGGGACTTTGTCTTGACGGCTGCCACATGATGTTCCTGGAGTTGTTTACTAATGGGCACCAACTGGGTCGAGTGTTCTCCTTTGCTAGGGCAGAGGCAAGATCTGTGATACTTTTTGGTGATGGGCTCTTTGGCACCCTGGAACTTAACCAGGTAGGTGTTTCTGTCTGGTTGGTATCTGATGATTCTTCCTGGTCCTCTGTGTACTGAATCTAGCTTCTTTCTGTTCCCAGCTAGGACCCAGACGGGGGAGTTGATGGGGAGTGGGTCCTCTGTTGAGGTTATCTTTTGAGTTTTGAGTCTCTTTATTTCTGCCAGTTTGGCTTTGAGGCATATGTGTTGTAGAGCTGGTTTCTGTTCTACTATGAGAGGTTTCCCCGAGGGGATCTTCATATATGGTTGATTATTGTGGATGACTATTTCTGGCTTGTACCTGTATGTTAGTTCAAACAGTGAGTAGCCTGTCCCTTGATTGGTACAAACCTGGGATACTAGTAATGCATGTTTCACATAGAGTGGCCATGTGTCTTTGGCTTTGCCATCCATTATTTTCTCCAGGGCTCTGATAAGGCTGCTGTTCAGGCGTTCAACTCTGCTGTTGGCCTGTGGTCTTAGGTTGAGGTTGTGGAGTGTTTGATGTTCTTTGTTTTTAGATTGTCATTTACTATGTGGCCTGTTAGCTCTTTTGCTCCATCTATTATGATGTAGTCTGGAGTGCCGTAGTCTGCTATGATTGCTTTATTGATGAATCAATTTATTGTTTCTGCCTTGTGATCTTTTGTTGCCCATCAGATGGGCCAACGTGTGGCAAATTTGATGGCTACAATTAGAAAATGTTGATTTGTTTTGGTTTCTGGGAAGGGTCTCACTACGTCTAGTCCCCAAACCTTAAATGGTTTGGGGTCAGGTACTGGGTTAACTGTTGGCTGTGGCGCCTTGGTGCTGGCATATTTTTCACATACTGTGCACTTTTTTAGAACATCAATTATGTCTTGCTTCAGGTTGGGCCACCATACTATCTCTTTTAATGTGAGATATTGGTTGTTAGCCTTTGTGTGTCCTAGCAGACAGTGGTGTCTTAGTATAGTGTTGACTCTTTGTGCAAGTGGAATGTATGGGATGTGTTTATCCTTGATGATTTGATATACTGTGCCATTTGATATGTGGAAATGTTTTCATTCCTTACTAGTGTATCATGGGTTAGTTGATGTGTGGAGGGATCCTTTCCTTTTGTCTTGTACTCAGTGTTGTATAGGTTGGGCCAGTCAGGGTCCAAGTGATCAGGGTGATCCTCTCTTGGCTGGCATAGCCTAGAGAGAGCATTGGCTGTGACCAGCTCTCCCCCCTTTTTGTATTGGATGTCCAGGTTAAGCTGTTCCAGCAAGGACATCCGTTTGGCTTGGCGCCGCACAAGTGCGTTCTGAGTTTTGAAATAGATTAAGGATTTGTGGTCAGTTAGCACTCGGATGTTTAAGTGTCCTTTGAGATAACATCTCAATTTCTTGCATGTGTGGTATATTGCTAGCAATTCTTTATTGTGTATTGGGTACCTTTGCTCAGTGTTTGTTAGTTTTCTGCTTTTGTAACATACTGGCATGAAATCTTGTTGCCCTGGCTGGCAGATGCATAGGACTGCGCCAATGGCGGTGTCACTAGCGTCTAACTCAAGATTGTAGCACCTGTTGTTATTAGAGTATTGCAAGATTGGTACTTTGATCAAAGCTTGTTTTAATAGCTGGAAATTCCTGTTGCATTCTGGAGTCCAGATGAATTTCTTTTTGGCATTACCCTTGGTTAAGTCATTGATTAGTGCGGTTAGTTTTCTGCAGTCTTTGATGTATTTCCTTAGGTAAGCTATCATACCGAGAAAGCATCTTACTTGTTTCACGGAGGTGGGACGTTGTATGTTATTTATGGCTTTTATTTTATCTGGGTCTGCTTTGTTGCCACTGTCAGAGACAATGTGGCCCAAGAACAGGAGTTCCTTTTCCATAAATTGGCACTTACTAGGCTTAGCGTATAGTTTGTTATTTGCAAGTCAATTGAGTGTCTTGCAGACATGCGTGAGGTGTTCCTCTTTTGTTTTTGGAAATATGATGATGTTGTTGAGGTAACATAATGTGTTTGAGAGTCTGTTTAGCGCCTGGTTCATCATGGTGACAAATGTTGCTGGGGCGTTTGTCATCCCAAAATTCATTCTTTTACATTCAAACAACCCAAATTGTGCCAGAACGCAGTCTTTGGTATGTCTTTCTCTTTAACTTCAACCTGGTTATAACCAGATGTGAGGTCAATTTTTGAGAAGATTTCTTCTCTGGAGAGCCTTGCAAATAGGTCTTCTATGAGGGGAAGTGGGTATTTATTTTTTACTGTAGTTGCGTTTAGTGCTCTGTAGTCAGTAACTAAGCAAAATGATCCTTCTTTCTTTTTTACAAAGAACACTGCTGCCCCCCACGGGGATTCAGACAGACAAATGAATCCTTTGGCTAGATTGTCCTTGATGTGGGATTTAAGTATTTGGGTCTTCATGGGGAGAGTCTGTAGAGGGGTGTAGGTTTGGGCATGCCTTTGCATAAGTTGATGCCATGTTTGACCTCTTGTTTGGGGGGTAACTCTGTGAGTTCTTCCTTGAATAAATGAGTGTATTCATTTAGGAGTGCCGCAAGTTCTGGGCATTGTATCTTTTGTGTTTGTATGTTATTAAATTTGGAGTACCTCATTATGTGGAGGGTACTGTCTTTGGTTAAATGTTCAGAGTCATCTTGATTTATGACTTGGACAAATACTGTGTCTCTTAGAATGATGTTGTTGGGTTCTTTGAGAATGTTGAAAATGACTCCATTGCATTTGATGGTCATGGTTTTTGTTTTCCAACATACGCTGGGGTTCACTCGGGTGAACCAGTCAATGCCTGCTACAATCTTGTAGTTTATGTTGTTCATGTCAAGTCCTTTGATGGACGTTTGTATGCCTTGGAGGTCAATTCTGAAGGGAGTTGTTTTACCTTTGAGTAGAAATTTTAATTTTTCTGCCATTCTGGCGTATTTGAAGTTGGATTTGATAACTGGTATTTTGTACTTGGTTACAAAAGGTTTTCTAACCATAGTGTGTTGTGCACCAGAGTTGAATAAAATTTTATGTGTATGAGATTTTTAAGTGCATGAATAGACAAGAAGTTGTGAGCAATCTTTAATTTTTACATTCATAAAAATGGAGGATTGCAGGACACATGGGATGCAAGCAGCAAAGTTTGTGCCTTGGTACTTCTTCTTGTCAAGTTGGGGGGAGACAGGGGCACTTAAGCCTGTTCCCCCTACTCTTTTCCCTGTTCCTCTGTTTTGAGACCTTCAAGGTCAGAGAATGTTGGGTCAGATTTGTAGCAGATTGCTACTTTGGCGTTGTTAACTTTGGCAGTGTCCTCTTTCTTGGGACGGGAGTGGTTGGCGCTTTGGCTACAATTGCCATTGTTACAATTGGAGTTGCTGCTGTTATGGTTGGTATTTTGGCGTTTATTTTCATTGGCTTTTTCTCTGCCATTGCTGTTTGAGGAGCAGTTGCTGTTGTGTGCAGCATATTCCATGTTAGTGCGTTTTTCAGCGCGCTTGGCTTCAGTAATGAGCGTGGGCATGAAGGTGTTTGCTTCTGAGCAGATGAGGGCAACAACAGAGAATTTCATTCTGTTGATGAATGACACTCTAGTGTGTACGTTGTCAGCTTGTGCTGGGTTTTGTATCTTGCAACATATTTCCTTGAATTTGTTGGTGTAAGCTGCAATTGTGGTCTTCTGAAGAAGATCACTGAGCTGTATTGCAGTGTCTTGGAGAGATTCAGTGACATAGAAATTGTGGGTGATGTTGGCTTTGAACTCTTTCCAGTTGTCAAGCTGGTCGTTGGTTTGTGAGCTAATCCAGGTAGTCACCAGTTAGCTGCAGCCTTGTATAGGCGCTTGCTGGCTTCCTGGACCCATTTCTCATGGAGGATGCGGCTGGTGCAGAGTTTGGTGGCTGTGTGGTCTAGCCAGTTGATGACATTTTCTTTGTTTTTACCAAAGAACTTGTTGATATCAATGTATATGGTGTTGGTAACTTTACCTGTGATTGGTGGTTGTGTGTTTGTTTATGGTTGTAGAGCAACTGTATTGAATTATCTTGGTGCATGCTTTGGGAATGACCAGACCTTCAAATACAGTGCATCCACTAGGAATATCTTCATCAATGTTGTGGGTGCGGAAGTACGTTTTCCAGGTATCCTGGGATGTGTCCTGGTTGAGTTTGTGGGCAAAGGTGGGTGGGTTCTGTTCAGTCATTTTCTCTTTCATTGGTGTGGTCAAAAACCTTAGTGCTACCAGTGATAAGGAGCGCCTTTTTGGGAAAGCTTCAAATATAAAAGTAGGAAGAGAAGAAGTATATTTTATTGGATAATACTTTAGGCTTATATAGATTTAGCTGTGGCAGGGATTTTAGTTGGATTAAACCCAGGGGTTGATCATGTGCTGGATGGGTTTGAGTTGCTGGATACCTGGACAGTCACATGATATTGGTTTGTTGCCATTTCCAGTATGTCAAATGGTATATTGGAAAGGCACCAAATCAGTCAATGACTGGATCTTAGGTGTGATGGCAATAGCTGGAACACTTGTTCATCCAGACCCTTGACAATATAAAAATTTGTGCAAAAGTTAAATAAAATTAATTATATTATATATAAGGACACATATTTTTAGTATAATGCACCAAATATTGTATTGAATGTAGAGCTAACAAATAAATAAATTAGAAAAGATAGAAATATATTAATTTTATTCATATAAATGTGAACCATTATTAGTGCAAATGATGTTATTTTTTAAAGCCATAAATTGGCCCTTGTGAGTCATCACATGATCCTTTTGAGTCAGTGCCACTATAATCACATGGCACAAAAACCAATGATTTTTGTGTATATTGTACTAATTATTACTTATGATGCAGGTTAAGAAGAGCAAATATATTTATTAAATAATATTAAAAAGTAAAAGTAATTCAAGTTCTAAAAATCATTTGTTTAAAACATAAGTGAAGCGGATAGTTTGAGGTGGGTAAATAGAGCTCATCTGGGTTACGTACAATCATATGAACCCGTTTTTAACATCAACTACATAAACAAGTTTACACCACAAATTTTTAATATTAAACGTGTTTGATTTAGAAAACTACTGAATTACAATATACTAACTAACTATATAGTACTATTATAATATAAAAAAATAGAAATAAAAAATTAAAATAGAAGAAATTTTATTAATTAAAAGCAAATATGCAAGGGATTGATTATTCCAGGGAATTATATCCCAAAATGCTGTCTTCTCCAAAAGCCACTAATTGAGACCACATACTCTTTTTTACGTAGTGGATGACGCAAGAGCCAATTGCAAGTGGGGTGGAGCTCATCACCCTAGTTGTGGCCAAGCGCTTTATAAAAGGTAGGGTTGTGAGGGAGTTGGTGAGAAATTGTTTTTCTGGAGGAAGGTAATATCCAAACATTGATGCTAATGTAAAACTATTGTAGAGGACATGCTCCAAGGTCTTATAGCCCTGTGGAGTCTTTTGTTTCTCCAGAGCTAAGTAGAAAATGTTCATTTGTCAAAGGATGTTTTCCTTTTCTTGAAGTTTCTTTTCATAATATAATGTAGAAGGATGCCCAGGTATACCACAATATGCAGGTGTTGCAAGACGTAAAACTCTCAAAATAAGCAAATTTTTTATATGTTGCTATTAATCTATTTATGTACAACTTGTTTGAAAATTTGAAAATTATTTCCTGAGGAGCTTCAGTGGTGTTTGCCCCCCCAGGCTTCAGAAAACAAAATGATTAAAGGCTTATTTTGTTCAGGAGGGTTGCATCCCCAACTTTATTTGAAAATGCTTTGATGAATTCATTGAAAATTGCTGATTTGAGATATTTATTTCCTACTTGAAATTCAATCTTCTTTAATTTTTTTCATATTCATTCATATTTGAAATTGTAAATCCTTGAATGCTTTTATACATATATTTGTCAAAAGTCATTTTAAAGTTCATTGGTATTTAATTCATCTCTTTGAAATTGATATTTTCTCTTATTTTATATGCTTCCCTAGTCCAAGTTGAACTTCCTTCAGGTGCTTGATATTCCCTGTTCAATGCTTCTTTCTTTTCAAATTCATTTATATTCATTTGAATAATTCTTTAGATTTCATTTTGATTCCTTTTGATAACTGGGGCTATCAATGATTGGTAACCCCCATACACACCCCTTGGTGTGTATGCCGCCACTTCAACAACTTCTCCTCCATTCCTTGATGTGACTAAAATAAGGTAAGTAAAAAAATAAAGCAGCTTACTAATTCTTTTCCCTGTGGTCCCCTCAGCCACAGGCACCCCTTTGACAAACTTCTTGAGCGTTGGTTGCTCTTCATTTGATTTCCTTGCTCTGATCTTCCTTATTTTTTGTGCAATTTGTGCTTTCTCTTGATTTTCATTTGATAAATTTTCATTATTTCTTGAAGCGCTTCTTCTTCTTGATTGTTCTTCATTTCCTTCATTCATTTCTGTTTCCATTTCAATATTTTCATTCCTTTTGATTTGTTTCATCTCTATTTCTGTTAATTTCTGTTATTTTTTCTGTCCTTCTATTAGTTCAATCTTCTTATTTGTTCTTCTGTTGTTTCTCCAGAACTCCCACAAAATTATAAGCTGTGTCATTGAAATTCAGTGTTTCTAGTATTTTTCCTTGAAGATTGAGTATTGTTTCCTTGTGGTCATTGTGAATTTCTGTCCCCAAGTTACGCAGGACAACTTTGTCTGTTTAAATAATTGAACACCCCCATTTCCAAGTGTTCCTGTGACTATTTCCATAAGGTTTTTTTTCAATTTCAACCACCTTCTGGAGGTGTTTTTCCAATTTATTGACAAGTGAGTAGATATTAGACATGGTGTTTGTATTACATCAAAAAAACTGGTTTTTATAGTACTATCATCAACACATGATCATAAAATTATAGATAATAGTACATTTTATTGAAAGTTGTTGCAAATAATACAAATAACTTGCAATTATACAAAAATAGCATAACACAGTAAAAATACACCAGAATTGCATTAAACTAGCATTCTGAATTAAAACATGTAGTATACATTTTTCAGTATGTAACTTTTTCTATTTGAAACTGGTATTTTATTGATATTTCATTGAATTGTGAATGTTTTATTAAATGTTAACTATACTAGGCTGTATTACCAGCAATGTCAATTCAGTGTTATGTGCATAACTCAATGCATTCTTTAAAATAAAATTCTTAGTAAATGGGGCATTTTTCATTGCAATTTAATTATTATACTGTGTCTATATTAGGTAGCCATTAACACTTATTACAAATATTGATTCATAGTGCATTTAACAGCTTGCATATTTACTTTTAATAATAATCTGTAAAATTTAAGTTGGATTTTGTGAGTTAGTAATAATATAATGGATTAATCAATCACTGTTTATTACCATTAATTGGCTGATTTTTTTCTATAGCAATTGTGCATTTTATGATAGTAATGCACAATTGCTACAGCAGAAAAAATCAGCTAATTAGTGGTCATAAACAGTGATTGATTAATCCATTGTATTATCACTAACTCACAAAATCCAACTTAGATTTTACAGAATTACTATCAATAGGTAAGTATGCAAGCTGTTAAATGCACTATGAATCAATAATAATAAGTGTTGATGGCTCCTAAATATAGACATAGTCTAATTATAAAAGTATAATGAAAAATGCCAAGTTTACTATGGATTTTATTGAAAAATGCATTGAGTTATGCAAATAATAGCTATATATCAAGAGTTGATGTTTAGTTGCAATATTCTAATGCAATATTTACATTTGTTGGTCTTTTACTTTATTAATGATAATGATATATTATTATGCAGCTAATTATATGCTACCACATCAAATGTACACTATTTTTTTAATATGGAGAATGCTAATAATGTAAAAAGAATATATTATTAATTATGAATTGGAAGAAATAATATCAATTTTAATAATTTGTATAAAGAAATGTTTTATTTTACTCATCAAAGGACAAATAGGGGAGGGAATGGGCAGAATGTACCTCATCCTAATCTGCACCTGTAAAAAGAACAGCATCAGGGATAGTGGGGGGGATTATTAGTGGCTTGGTAGTCAGGGTTGGAAGGCAGGTGGCTTGATGGGGGGGTTGGGGAGGCAGGGTTTGTTGACTGGGAAGGGGCAGCAAGAGCAGTTTGCTTCAATTGCTTGAATTCTTTTTCTGTCACATATGTGGGCTTGAAAAAAAGAATGAATGGGTAAGGGGGAAGGCAAGAGTCCTTTCTGGACTTATCACTATCACTTGCATAGAAGATGATGAGATCAAATAAGTCCTGGATGGACACAGAAGGGAAAAGCTCATAATCCTTATCAATTCAAGTGCATAGTTTGTTATAGGTGGCAGGCTTTAAGCGCCTGAGGGTGGAACCAAAATTTTAGAGACATACATCTGCAAGATGCATGTTGGTGTGGTTGATAGGGTAGGACCAACAGATATGCCCCACAGCCCTGATTTCTTGGGTTTCCCATTCCTGCTGCTCCATCTCAGCACTCAGTACAACTGTATGCACAGCGTTTTGTGTGGCCCACTCCTCCAGCATGGCCTTGAGCTCCATCTGGTAGGAACACCCATCTGCAGTGTTCAATATTGCCAGGTAATAATTGACTCCCAATGGGGAAACTGCCAATAAAACCCTAACAAAACAATACAAGATTGGGCTGCACTTGTACACGTCAGACTGGATATGCTTCTCTCCGTAGTCTTGGATAATTGCAGAGATCTTAGGGTATGATAGGAAGATGATGTCATTACAGGCCCTCATTGCCCTATCTTTAATAAAATTGATGATGATCAAATTGTATGGGATGGTATCCATCAAATTGGGGCCCCTGAGAACTTGATTGGACAAAATTCTAGCAGCAACCACAACTCTGTGCATCCACAAATTGACTGTTCTTTTATTTGTGAAAATGCCATGGAGTCCCAGTTGGAGATAAACCTGGACCAGGGGCATCTGCGGGTCACGTTCCATGATGAACATCATAAGGGGATGGGCTTTTTCACCTTCATTTGATGTACAACCACCAGTTGGGATCTTCTTGGGAGAGTGCCACAGTTGGTGTGGGCTCTCAGGGTTGCAGCCACAGTGGACTTTGAAAAACCCATTGCGGCCGCAATTTCCCCAAAAGACATAAGCATCCCTTGTTTTTTGACCATTTGAGAACAATTTCTGGTGTGATCAGCTTTCTTCTGCGTCTTTTAGGCTGACTGGCTGGAGGTGGGATGTGTCTAACTTGAGAACCTGAAAGTGTCATCTTATTGGCTGTTTCTGGATTCCGGGTTCTCTGGGTGACCCCATGGCTCACTTGACCAATTCCAGATGCTAGTGTTGATACACAATCTGGGTTAGCAGCTGCCTGTGTATGATGGACAAACAGGGCCATGCTTAAGAACACAGGAGAAAGAACACACTCCTGGGTAGTGCTTGCAGAGGGGCCTTCCAGTTAGGAGTGACCATAGACAGAGGCTTCCCTATTGGAAGACCTAGTGTAGCCCTGCATAATTTTGTCAAGGCCAGGGAACAGCTTGTTCATTTGGTTGTTATTTAAAGAAGACATAATAAATTTTTATTAAAAATTTTAAACTTGAAAAGAGGAGTGTATATTTTAGTCAATTTTATTGTTAAGTATGTTAGTTTTGTGAATAGTAGGATCTAAATTTTAGCCGTCCTAAAATGAAATAGGGTGATTTTTGAGAATGCTTATGATTCCTAAAAGAATTAGCACAAATTCACTCTAGATCCTCTGACTTCTTGTTTGAGATGCTCATAAATAATATTTATTTCAAATTCAAATCATTTTTGATATGAAATTTGGTCCTTGGATTTGACAATCCCACATTTAGCAGATTCATTAATTTTCACATGACATCTATGATTTGTTTGACATACAGAAAGTCTCAAATTGTACATTAGAATCCCGCATTTCTGATTCATGTATCCTGTATTTGTTTGTTGTGTTTTGTCTTTAGTTAGTTGAGTTATCTGCTCAATACATTTTAAATTTGCCAATTTAAATAAACCAAAAAAGTCAAATTAAATGGTTGATTTTATTAAATATTTTAATTTTCACTCAGCTGAGTTGCCAGCAAAAGTGATTCAAAATTTGGACCAAGGATTTGAAAATCCTGCATTATTATGTTTTGGTTCTAAATTTACAGTAAAGTTAAAAGTTATTTTTGAAGTTATACTAGTTGGATCAAAAACTGAATTAAACAAACAGTTTATTTTTGTGCAACATCTATTTACTCTAAAAAACTACCTACTCTAAGATCTGCTTTAGGCAGAAACCTGGGGTTTGAGATTAATATTAGTATCCATAAAAATATCTTACCTAAAACATGATATGCTACAGGTACAAATGCAGGTTTTTTTAAAAAAAGGTTAGTGATCAGCACAAAATCCTTACCCAGTCCAAGATTGGCTTCAGGGGGAAAACCTGGGATATTTTTATCAAAATTAGTAAATTTAATAAAAAGTGACTTACCCACTCAAAGATCAGCTGTGGACTAAGCCCATCTAAAAGGATTGAAGGTTAGTGTTTTATTTGGAAATGGTTACCTGAAATGCAGCTTGGTTAAAAATATTAGTGATTCACTTACAAAACCAAGACCTACTATAGGGCAAAAATCTGGTTTTTACAATCTAAGCTAGTTAATTTAGTTAAAGAAGCTTTCCTAAACCAATCTTCTTTAGGGTGGAGCTCCTTGAAAAAGAAATGAGGATGGTAAATTGAGTGAGATGCTTACTTGAATTCAACTTTGATTTAAATCTCTAATCAATTTAGATTTTTTAAAATTATTACCTTTTTAAATTAATGTTAGCTTCAAACTTTTAAAAGCATGCTTGACTTCAATAAATTTGATCTAGTATGAGTAAAATAGTTAGATTATGTTTAGTTTGAAGCTTACTTATTAGTTTCAAAGTGAATCTACAGTGTTAAAATTGAAAAAGTTAGTATTGTATCTGGAAAAGCTCACCTTGCTTAGTTGCTTCTAATATTATCTTCTTGGTGAAGAAATATATGTAATCAACCAATCATAATCAATGAAGTCACTTCTAGCTCCAATTGTTATCAGTAAGTTTTAAAAAGAAAGTGTCAAGGGTCTGGATATACAAGCATTCTGGTCACCACCAACACACTTAACATCCAGTCATTGCCCGATTTGGTGCCCTCCCAATATACAGTTTGATATACTGAAAATGGCAACCAAGCAATATCAAATGACTGTTCAAGTATCCAGTGGCTTGAAACCATCCCGCACATGACCAACCCCTAGGTTCAATCCAATTAAATCTCTGCCACAGCCAAATCTATAAAAGTCTAAAATATTATCCAATAAAACTTACTTCTCTTCTTTCCTAATTCTATATTTGAGGCTTCCCCAAAAGGTGCTCCTTATCAAAAGTTAAAGTCTTACCTTAATATCAAACCAGAATGGTTTACATCCAAATCATTTATTTTCTACTTTAAATTCAACTGCTGCAGGTAGGGATGCTGCAAGACACTTCAAAGTGTCCAACAACCCCTTCCTGCGGTAGCATTGGCCATCAAAACAAACTAATTAATAGGCACAATTGTTTTTGGTGTCAGCCATTGTTGGACTTAAAAATAGATAAGTTCTTCCAAGCTAAAACATATAAAAAATTTCCCAGCAACTTGAGAGGTTAATAAAGACTAGGTGGTTGCCCTGTCCAAAGACAGAAGTAACTTGGATTTAATAAATCAATTAAAGATATTTTTTTGCTTTTTTAGGCTTGGATTACTTATCACATTTTTAATTAAAATTTAGTTAATTGCTTTATTAAAAGGTAATTTTAATTACATTTAATAAAATAAAATTAAAATTGTACAGTAGTTTTCAAAGCTGTTGAGATAAACCAAAAATCTCAGTCAAAAAACAAATACAACTCAGTCTAAAAACAAAATCAAAAATTAAGGAGTTTATATTAAATTACAATAGATTTGGATCCACCTTGATTTTTCTTTTAGACTGAGTTGTATTTGCTTTTAGACTGAGATTTTTTTATTTATCTCAACAGGTTTGAAAACTACTGTATATTCCAAGCATAAATAAAAAATAAGCCTAAATAAGTATAGTATTGCTATGAAGTTTATAAAAGCTAAACTAATTGTTTTAAAATTAGCAATTTTTTAAATTCCTTCAAAATGTATAGCTGATCTGCAGCTTTAAAATAAGCTATTGGACATCAACATTGACTTAGTATTCACTGAGATTAGGGCTTCATTAGATTTTGGACAGGTGGCTTCTTTTCTATAAAGGAGCCACCTGTCCAGAATCTGGAAACAATTTCAAGAGAATTTTCTCAAAGATTCTCTCAAAATTGTTTCATAGAAGGGCACATTCCAGAATTTAAATTTCCAGATTTTTTTAAATAATATATTTTTTGTCTTTCTATTTTAAAAAATTAAAATAATTTAAATTCAAAATTTTATTTTTTCAAAAACAATTTTTTATTTTTATTATTTATTAAAAAACCTCTTGATTCCAGAAAGCAAAAAGCCTTCCAATACCTTCTTTTTTTTACAAATTTTGGATCCTCCTAGCGTAGGGGAATCTGAAAGAAGTAGATGGGGAAGGGATAACAGGAAAATTACAGGGCAACTATGGTGAAGTCAACTCCCCAATACTTGACTCCCTGGTACTCAACAAATTGTCAAGTACCAGGGAACCAACTGCCACACATGCAAATCTAATAGTATTTTTGGCTTAACTGATTTTAAGCTGAATTTTACTAGTAAAATAGGAGTTTGGAACAAAAAAACAAGATTAAATTTACTCAAATTTGACTCCATTTAATAAATCAGTTAGATAAAAAACGGATTTAAGGGAAAATTTATGAGTAAATTTAATAATAGAAATAAAAACTTGTGCCCAACACTCCAAAACAAAAAGTGGTCAGTTTGACACTTTTTAAGTCAAATCCTAATTTTATTAATAAAACACATATGCGCTTATATAAATTTTATTATTTACTGTTATATTTTTATTATTAGTGTCCATAGTTGTTGATTAAGCTCCCAAGCACCATTATACTGAATTTGGTGGTATATACATTAATAAAATACCCCACTTGTTTTACATTATGTCATTTATGGGTTTGTGGATTAAGTGGTGCCACATAAATTAAGCCCAATTTATTAATGGATTTAACATGTAATTTATAAAAACAGAAACTCAACTCCCCCTCTGTTTGACATTTACCACTTGCCACACAATCATTTTCATATTTAACTAATCAAAGGCTCGGAATTCAGGCTAAATTAATAATTGACACACTATGAGCGCCACTTGACACTCATCTACTTGACCCTTTAACTTGGGGACTAGTACAGAGAGCTTCTTACATTTTAACTAACACTATGGTAAATAATTCACTCCCAGCTCCTCCCAGCATAAAATGATCACTAATAAACACCTTCCCACTCGTTTACTTTTTTAACTTATGTTGTATTTTTTTATTTTTGAGCATATGAAACTGCCTTGCTTTTGGGTTAACTTTTGAACCCGTTTTAAATTTAATCAAGTTTTATATGTAAAAAACATAGTAAATTTGATTTTTCTGCTCAACTCTGCCATACTCAACAGTGAGAATTCAGCTTTTCCCAGATGATTGACAGTGCCAAACTTGACACTTTACTATGTTTTGATTTTTCAACTCTCAATAAAAAATCCACATAATAATTATTTATTTTTTTGCAATTATAACCTACTACTCTTCCTGCTACTCCCCATATAATTTTTATATACTTTATTTTATTTTTAATTATACTTTTTCATTGATTTAGCACTAAGGTGTTATGCTGAACCTAACATATTTGATGATTCATTATAAAATCACTTACTGTCTATGTTTTAACCTATATATCTATACTTTGAGTTTCTATTTTGCTTCTATTTACTTTTTTATGTTTTTTCTTTATAAATAAAACTTTATTTGAATACTTTTTACTTAAATTTTGCTTTTCTTTACATCTTTGTGTTTGATATATCTTCTCAGTTATTTTATTTACAAAACAAACTTTAATTTAACCAAGATCATCCAAATCAAGCAAACAGCCCAAGCGCTAAGCCTCCAAGGGCTCTAAAGAACCTGCCATCACCCCCAAGTGTGTCAAGAAGCCTGCAAAGACAAAGTCTCTAACTCCCTCTCCTTCCATGAGGGACAAACTCATATTGACCATGCTTACTGGGAAACCTCAACTACAAGATTTGAACCCTGACACCCTGCAGGCTGTCAGCCCAAGGACCAGCCGCCCGCAGATTTTTGGGCAGAAACCAGAACAGGATTTAATTTCAGAAATCTTTTAAAGCTTGAAAAGTCAAAATCACCTACATTGACACTCCTCATGTAAAATGTTCCTGTTAACTCAACCAATCAGCGGGTGGGTCTAGCCATAGAACCCAAAATAACTCAGGCCACAACAGAAGAGGAAACAAAGAAACTTCCTATAGAACGCGGGCTGCCTAGAGACAACCAACCCCACAACCCAACAAGGGAATTTGAGTATTCTCAGTTCAAACCAGCCAATGAATTAACTCCCACAATGGATGCCACCAAGGACTGGAAAAACTGGGTAGACGGTAATGCCCAGGCCAAAGAAATTTGTAAAAGTTTACCCACAACAGATGGGCATACTTATACCCTGGACCACCAGGAAGTTGCCCATTACCATTCTTGCAATAAAGTAACATGAACCTTTGGTTCAACCAGGTTATTCCATATTTGATATTAGTTCTATTTTATTTACAGTCTACTCTCCGCGGTTCTGCCCCTCACACCCATCAATCCCAAGAAACCGCGGACCAACCGCCTGACCTTTATTGTTCACCAGGAGCTCCCTACAGCCCAGTACATTTCATTGAGTACCCCCCAACCCTGCATATTTGGAGTTCACCCTAGAGAAAATCCTAATCACAACCCTGAGGCAAGAACTAGAGAGACTGAGACTGTTTACAGGGAAGGCTACAAAATCACTATACCCCCCTGCTATTCTGCAACAAGTACAACCACCTGCCCGCGTATTTGGTCCCAATGACTCCACCTCTCACCCCACAGCCCAACTGCCTGCAAGAATCTGTTGCTGCTGATGAATCCACTTCCTTTCAGATATTTGGAGTGATGCACATCACTCTTACCGGCTTGATAGATTCCATTGTACCGGCCAGCAGACCTTAGGCTCTCCTGGGCAAATTGTTATCTTATATTGTAAAGTTGGCCCCAATCTTGTGGTGGGCCCTCCCTGCCGGGCCCGCGGGCCATCTGCCTGCAAGTTCCCAGGAACCCCCCACAGGCTGGATCCCTGACATCTCCCCCCACTTCATCTCTTCCCATTCCTCCACCCTCATCTTTCACTTCATCTTCCCCTTTACCTTCCCTTCACCACTTATTGCCAAATAAATCTGATAATGATCTAACTGACCACTCCTATTAACAGTTAGAGGCTGACTCTGAGCCCAATAAGGAGTGCTGTATCAAGAAAGAAAAGGCTGCCAAGGAGCTCACGTCTTCTTCTGGTAAGAAAAAGGAGGCATCCAAGCAGGCCTCAAAGAACCCTTCCCCTCTCCCCCTCCCTCATCTGAACCCCAATTTGAGCCTGAGGAATACTCCAAGAAGTTCAAAGCTTCTGTTCACATGGTTTGGGATCCACTGGCCATCCACAACATCTGCAATGTGGACAGAGAGTTCAAAGTCCCCAAGCGCTTCCCCTGTTATCCCAATCATGTCCATAAAGGGCGGCCCTGGCTAGGTTGCCAACTATTAAATCTTTAACTGTAACAATCAAAAGTGCCAAACAAAAGGCAAGCACTTTTTCTTTGAGAATAAGACTTGTGGGCCTGCCTAAACACCAAGGGCTGAGACGTGTCACAGCCAAGAAGGGGGAGCACACCTGTGAGCCCCCAATCACCTAATTACAAGAATGCTCAAGTGGTATTTTGTGCAAGTGATTCCCACCTCTGCCAATATCTGAACTTCCAATTTGGCTATCAAGGCCTTAAAGCACCTAAAGCCCAACAATCTCAAGTTGGTGCCAACTCAGGAGCATTTGGTTAAATTTATTAGCAACAAGCACATCACTGCCAATACACCTCCCCCTAAGGCCTCTGACATCCTCTCAGAGCTTACACTCACCCATGAGATCAAGCAGCTTCCAAGTGGGGAGCACTTCCTCCTGCACAACAATGGGCCAGGCTCCAAGGACCAGATTATCTGCTAAGCAACTCAACAAAACCTGATGCAGTTGAAAGGGCGTAGATCTGGCTAGTTGACAGTACCTTTGCCACTTGTCCCTGGATGTTTTACCAGCTCTGGATGATTCATGCTAAGATAAACATACAGGTGTTTTTTGCTTTCTTAATTCTCCCTGGGACCACTGAGGCCATCCAAACCCATGCTTTTGCCATCCTCTGCAAAGCACTTTCCCTCCTTCCCCCCAACAACAACAATGCCAAGAAGACCCCCCACACCCGTGCCAACCCTCCTGATGCTGACAAGGACCAGGCCACCCTGGACTTGGAGGAAAAGGTAAATCTGAGAGCTCTGGGGCCTCACATGTGCATTATAGACTTCAAGCCTGCTCAGTTCAATGCATTTGAGCAGCTGCTTAGTAGGGAGGTGCAGGGGTCACTTCCACTTCCGCCAAGCAGTTGTTTGTAATTTGCAGGCCCATGCTGAGCTTAGTAGGTTGATCTGGAGGGATACTTTGGATACCAGCAAATTTTCGCTGGCACAATTTAGTGCCTTGGCTTTTTTAAAGCCAGAGCACACTGCACAGGGGTTCAAGATTCTCCCAAATGATCCCTACATATCCAAGCATCTGGAGTTCAAGCCTCTTCTTGAGTACTTTGAGCCCCAGTGGATTGGGAAGGTTATCACTCAGAGGCAAGGCAAGGCCCGCGCCAAGGACAGTTGGAATGCTTACCGGGTGGCCATCAACAGGGAGCTGAAGACTACTTCAGCTCTAGAGGCTTATCACAAGCATCTTAAGGCCAACTTTGGGCTTCACCCAAAGTTTAATAAGTTCATCTCCCTTCTCCAGCATGAGCAAGAAAAAACCATCTCCAAGCTCAGCGATCTGGCTGACTGCATCCCCCCACCAAGCCTACCACCAAATCCACCCTCTTCACCAAGGCCATCCAGGGTGCGGCCAAGCACAAGTAAAAGGCCTATGAGATCAAGCAGCATCTTGAGCTTATTGCCACTGCCCTCCAGGAAGTGGCTAAAATTAAGAAGGGGAAGAAGGGTGAATAATAAAATTGCTTATATGACTTTTACTTTTAACTTTTAACTTTTTAGCTTTAACTTTTACTTTTTAGTTTTGATCATTTAGTATTTTAGTTTTAATTTTAATTTTATTTTTTTCAATTTAGTTAGATATTGCTGATTAGTTTATGTATATATGGTAAGTTTGAGATGAATAGTGATAGTTGAAAGTGAATGAATCATCTTAATTTTTGTTTATTTCCTAATAAAAACAAAAAGATATTCACATTTGGACTTATATGATCTATATCAAATAAGCTTGGATTTTTTTTCATATTTTGCATAAATTCTATTGTTGCGTTTATGTTTATTTTTGATTCATTGAAATTATAATTTATCATGGAATAAAAAATATTTTTATAGCAAAGAGTGTAAATTACATGGTAAAATGCAAAATAATTTCTTATTTCTCCTCAATCTCGTTATTTAAGGTACAGTTTTATTGCATTTTTGGAATCTCTATGATTAATTTATTTGCCATGGTTGTATAGCTTAATTTTTATATTAAAAGTTTTCAGTACATTAAGATCTGTTAATTAAAAAAGTATCAATTTCCAGTTGTCAATCAGGGAAAAAGCTGAACTCTCACTTTACATAGTGTTGAGAACCAGGGAGTCAATTTTACCACAGTTGCCAATTACAGCATTTGTCATAATTGTCCCTTTTTGGGGCTGACACAGCCCTTACTAAGATACATTGATTTTAGTTTTTTAGTGTGTATTAAAAGTAAATTTAGATAATATCAATCAAGTCCAAGCCTTTGATTATGATGTGTATCTGATTCCAGCGTTTAACTATATATCTCAGCATCTAGAGCAGCTAGAGCTATCATGTTTGGTACTATTTTGATCGGAATCATCTGAAAAATTGATCTATGCCCTCAATTTTCATGAAAATTATTATATTGAAACATAATTTTATCATAGCCAGTTTACTTCACTGATGTTCTTTTGAAATAAAGCTGTGGAAAATAAAGTTTACTCTGAAACAATATGCAGCCACTTGGATCAGCTGGTACATCCAAGTGGAATATTGTATTATTTCACTTTGGAATAGATAGATTCAAAATTTCCAAGCCAACCATCCTGTACTTAAACTAAAATTTATATATCATTTTCATTTAAATTTATTAAACTGATCAAGCTCACTTTTCATTGGTGAATTCAATCATCAGCAGAGTTTAAACATCCAATCATATAAAATCATCTTAAACAGTTGCTGCTTCCCTTCTAATTTTAATCCACCCATTCTAGAGTTGGGCAATCTATACAGATAAACCTCTTTGATATGGTTGAATAGGATTAGCCACTAATTTAAAATGCAAGCAATCAAATACAAATTTATTAAAGTTTGAGTGGCTTATATTTCAGTTCAACATGATTTAGACCACACTCCACTGAATTCAATCTGTGTACTTTCAAAGATGATCGTAAGGGATTGAGTGTAAGGATGAGCCAAATTGAGCTTTTAGCTTAACAATCAACTTTTAGAATTAAATTTAAGTAAAAATCACTCCAGTCAAATCCCTTGCGTCTTGAGCCCACTCAAGGTGACATTACATCCAGAAAGACATCCAGACAGACTCACTTTTATATATATCAATGGTAAGTGCGATTGTAATGTCCTAATCCAACACAACTACTGTTATAGAGTTCATTATCTGGGTGGTTTACCTTAATTGAATGTTCAGGCTGGATCTAGTTGACTCCACTGAGTTCCAGATCCTAAAGTACTGGCTAGGGATGTGGCGGATTAAAACACGTGATTAAGGCATTTGAGTAATCGCGCATCCAAGCCATTGCTGAGTCAGATTTGGATCCCCTTACCTAGGAGAATCCAATTTTCTTTTTTTAAAAAGGGCAAAAACGGATTTCAGTTTTCCGGACGAGCCAGACTTACATATATATTTCATAAAAATTTAATTTTAAAACACTGCTTTTGAATTACAATAAATTTTTACTTTGAAATTTGAGAGAAAAACAAACCTTTATTTCATAGTAGAATCCAGAAAAAAACATCCATCCATGGATGTGTACGGAAACGATTCCGTAAAGATGGTACCTTAGACGATTTTCCGGAATCGTTTCAGATCTGCCACAGCCCTAGTACTGGCTGAGACATCAACCAGATTCATATACCAGCATAGTTTAGCTTGCAGTAAAAAATGGAGCGTCAGAAATATGCAGCAGCTTTTCGTATGACCTCAACTGAAGCACTGATAGCTGGGAGTGCAGCTTTAAAGATGCTGGAAACTTGATGAAGAGCTGGGACGGTATCTACACAAGGCTGGAGATCTTAAAGCTGCGCCATGGCACTTTCAGGCCTAAACCTCTTCGATCCCATGTTCGATCTTAGCTTCCAATGGCTTAATTGGACGCTACAGTGGCTGTAACAAAATAAGCTCTACTTGTAAACTTTGCTTAAGGAAACGCAGATATCCCACCTTTCTAAATATTTTCTTTATAAAGTTATTTTTTTAAAAAATTAAATATTTTTTGGGTATCTGATGAAGATTGGGCTGGGTTGAAGATATATCCATTAATATAAGTGTTTAAATTGAATAATTAACTATTGCAGCTTAAAGCCAATACAGTAAATCAGACTGATTATTAAATTCAGTTTGTCATTCTTTGTGGAGCTGGTGAAGTTAAATATATTCCATGGGGATGGAAAGGCTTCACGAAGCTGAATAGCTATTAGCATGATTTTGGATTTTTAAAAAGGATGGTTCTGTTTCACATATGCTTGGAATAAAGATGTTTACTTTAGGTTTTATTTTTGAAGGCCCAGAGCCATCCAAGTAGCTTGTCCAATCGGGTGACTGCATACACTTGTTGAGGATTGGAGTGAGAGTATGCGAAATTGGTTAAGCTCGTTAACTAACGCGAGCGTTTCATCGATGACGTCATCTATTCCAACATGGAAGGATTCAGCTTAAAGCAAGTAGGTAGTAATTCTGGTTCAAAGCTGAGCTTTAAACTGAAATATCATTAACAGGTGGCTTAGGGTTGATCAGTTGAACTAACTTGAGCTTAAATAGTTGCTGAACATTGTGATAGAATCGCACAATGCAGTACTTATGTTTACTCATACTGGGAGTAGTCCACGGCTTACGTATACTACATACAAACGACATCCACTCTCACTATGACGAAAGCAATGTTGACGGCATGGATTGTACCAAGGAGCAGGTGGAGACCAAAGTGTGCTATGGCGGTCTGGCAAGGCTTAAGTCGGCAATTGATGCATCCCGATTAAAGGAACCAGACTCTCTTCTTCTGGATGCCGGCGACCAGTTCCAAGGCACCCAGTTCTATGGCCACTACCTTGGCAATCTAACGTGGGAAGCCATGAATTTACTCAGATATGACGTCATGGCTGTTGGCAACCACGAATTCGATGACGGCTCTGACAACCTAGCACGAGTTGCACAACACTTTGCATTCCCACTTGTAAGCAGCAACATCAACGCCTCCCAACACCCCCAGCTCAAGAAATTGATCCACAATCTCGTAGAGCTCCCGAAGCATCAAATAGCGGTAGTGGGATACATCACTGAAAAGACTGCCTCTATCGGAACCCTTGGCAAGCTAACCCTCAAAGACACACTCACTTCTGTCCAGGCTGCAATTGACCAAGCGAAATCCAAGGGATATTCCCGCATCATTGCCCTGTCGCATGCTGGATACAAACAGGACATTGAACTTGCTTCCAAACTAAACGGCCTGGCTTTGATTGTCGGTGGCCATTCCCATTCTTACTTGGCCCCCAAAGAAAGAGCAACCATGAACGCACCTCCTTCTCAGGGCCTTTATCCTACTCCCGTCAAGGACAAGGCTGGTAAGACGGTATATGTTGTCCAAGCTTACTGCTGGTCACGCTTCCTTGGCCAGATCGACATCAAGTTTGGCAATGATGGTTACCTCACCAGCATTACTGGCGCTCCCATCGACTTGGATTCTAGTGTCATCAAGGATGCTGGTGTTGATCGCCTGGTCAAGAAGTGGCGTGCGCCGTTTGATGCCTACAGCAAGAAGGAAATCGGCATAGCCAGAGATGAATTTGATCGCCAGAGCTGCCACAAGAGCGAATGCACGCTTGGCAACCTCATAACTGACGCAATGCTTGCCTACCGTGAGGCAGATATCGCTATCCTCAATTCAGGCGACATCCGCTACCACATCCCCAAAGGCCATGTCACCGTCTACAATGCCTTAACTGCCCTTCCCTACAACAGCGAAGTGGTTGAAATATCCTTGACAGGCAAACAGATTTGGCTACTCTTGGAAGGAGTCGTCTCAAGGCTAAGCCCCATTAACAACGCCAAAGTAACGTCCTTCATCCAAGTCTCCCAACTTCACTTCACTTACAACACTTCCCGCCCCACCCATGACAAGCTCATCTCAGTACAAATCCTCAAAAACAACAAGTACTCTCCCTTATCAAACACCACTAGATACTCGCTTCTCACCACCAACTTCATTGCAAACAACGGCAACAACATCCTCCCCCAAATCACCCCTCCACCTCAACAACTCAAATCCCTTTCTGGAGTGTTGATTGACTACTTTAAAACCAACTCCCCCCTCACCCCTCAGCCCCTCTCCAGAATATTCAGATTACAATAGTTTCCAACCCATAAACATACAACCCCTCCACCTTTTATTTTATAAATTCTTTATTTTATAAATGCTTTGTTGCAACCTGATTGGACAAGCCAGTTGCCAATATTTCTCACAACATACAGGGGTACCCATTGAGCCACTTCATGATGGATATGTTATTTCTTCACTTGATCTGCAAGTGTAGATACACCAAATATCATATACCCAGAATATTACAAATCCCTTCTATTTCCTGCATTGGACTGATATTCCAAGAACTGAACTAAAAGCAATTCAGTTCAAACATCTTGAGCTTTTTAATGCCATTGAAGCTAAACCAGAAAAAACATTTGAACTGAAGTGTAACTTTAACCCCTTAACCAAGAATCATCTATATCTCCCAAAGGATTTATTTCTACACTAAGAAATAAATATCGTCTTGTAACATCAAAGTATTTTAATTTTAATGCACCCAGCATCAACCCACCCCAAGCTATCCAAAAGGGCCAAAGTTCAGGTCCACCACCTACCGGCTTATACCAAACCTCACTTGCAAATAAACCCCTCTCAAAGTTTGGTGCAATAGTCAAACTTTGATTCTAGAAGCTCACTATCCCCATAATCTTATCGGTCTGCCATTCCTTTTATTTTTCGAGCTGTGAAGCTTGCAAAGCATCACTAGATATACAGCTTCCCCCAAGATCTTATTTCAGAGAACAGGGGATCAAGGCAGCACATTATCCACGGGATAGAATCCTAATCATTCTAAAATTAGAGATACACAATCAGAATCCATGACTTTCGTGTAGATAACAGCCCATACGGTCTACATATACAAGGATTCCAAGTAGGCCCCCAGCCTGGAAGGCAGTATGACAAGCCTGTATACATCCAGCAATGGTTCAATTCTTTTTACACATATACGTGCATGCATGGAACTTTACTTTATGACAACAGCACCACATTTCTCTTAATTTTAAGATAACAGGAAGTGGAAATAGAACAAGGGGGGAAACTACCCTTACTACTAAACTCAAAGAAAGAACATCATAATTGATGGCAGGCTTTATTTATAACGGACTACCAATATGAACTGTCCCACCTACCCACCTTGATTCAAGAAGCCTGCATGATCTTCTAAGAAAAAGACTGAAGCAGCATTATAGCAGCACAGCATGGGGGACAAGTATGAGGTGGTTTGTACAAAAAAGATATGGTGCGGCTCAGAATACCAAGGGCAGCCAGCCCAAGACATCAGTCAGGTATACAGAGCAGCAGCTTCCAGCACTTTTGTCCCTCAAAAAAATGGAGTCAAGTGTCCACTTGGGCACAACCCAGGTCTAGTCAACTGGTGGGTGGCAGCTATGAGTGATAAGTAATTGGCTACTACCCTGGTTTAATCAAATCAGATCTTTCTTAAGACAACATTTTGGGGCAGAAAGATATTCTGTCAATTATTTTTCTGTTGGCTGATTTTCAGTCAAATTTGATCCAAGTATAATTTCTTCATATGAAATTTTTTACTTTGCAACAATAACAAACTAAAAACACAAAACAAAGAAAGCCTTTCCTATATAAGCTATTATTTCTAACTTTTAATTTTCCCATTTCATTTTCTAGCAGTAAGATTTAATTTAATTGGCTTTTAAAAAGGTAAATATTTAAAAATTAAGCCTCTTGATCATAAAAAATAAAACCAGAAAAGATTATATGCGTGAATAATAGCTTTTATTAGTGAATGGGTTTTATTTAGATTTCCTATTTGTAAAGTCAAAAAATAATTTATGGGGAAAGAAATAGGTGGATCAAACTTGACTGAAAATCAGTCAGCAGAAAAACAATTGGCAGAATATCTTCTGGCCCCAATATTTCATAGATATTGCATCATAACCAAAATTGCCTGCCCTCAGAAAAATAAGCAGCAACGCCCAGCACCAAACCCCCTTTAAGAAATATGGCTGATCAGGATCAGGCCATTAGCAACAGGTGGGTTGTGGCAAAGCAGGCAAAACTCTGTTGGGATCATTGATTGGCCCAAAAAGTTGTCAAAAGTGCAAACCAGATAATTTGGTGCCTTCTGGCTCCAAAAACATGTTATGCTGTCACTCAATCTTTGGCCGCTTCCGGAGGTTGAGTGACAAAATTAAGCCCTGCTGCCCTTATCACCAGCTTCAAGCCCAATATTGCCAGAAGGTTCACCAGAACCACAGCAGCAGTTCAATAAATGTTATATCATAAAAGCTTGTATTCAGCTCTAAGTTTTGCAGATTATATAGCAGTACTGTAAATTCAGAGCCTAAAAGTAAAAATTGTGGGATTGTTAAATCCTTGGTCCAAATTTTGAATCACATTTGAGGGCAACTCAGCTGAGTGAAAAATAAAATATTTAATAAAACCAACTTATATAAATTGAAATTTTTTGATTTATTTAAATTGGCAAATTTAGTATAGACCGCTTGCATCCCAGAGGAAGATTTTTAGTATGTTTTTACTTATAAAAACTTACCTATTTTTGAGTCTGATGCAGGCCAATGGTAAGCCAGATTGTGCCTATTGGGTGGTCCGGTTTTTATGGGTGATGCTGCCACAGGAGGGGTTGTTGGACACTTTGAAGTGTCTCGCGGCATCCCTACCTGTGGCAGTGTTGATAAAAGTAAAGAACATAGGAGGAGGATGTAAGTTAATCTGGTTTGACTTAGGGGTAAGACATTCAAAAATGAACTTACAAACTTACTGTAATGATTAGAAAGCAAGATGCCATCATCCAATCTGATTGGCTACTTTAAAGCTTAGATGATTTGATTAGATTTACTAAGCCAAGGTAAGCCTTCACTAAACACAATACTAACTTTCTCTCTTTAAATTCTATAGATTCACTTCAAATTAAAGGTAAGCTTTGAAATATACACATAATACTAACTGTTTTAAGAATATATGATCAAGAACATTCAAGGTAAGCTTAGTTTTAAAAATTTCAAAGCTAACTTTGCTTTATAAAGGTAATAATTAAAAAAACTAATTCAATTCAAGTTTCAATTTGATTCTGCATTTCAGGTAAGGTTTTCCTTAAAAATACTAAGCTTCATTTCATTTTAGATGGGCTTGATCCACAGCAGATCTTGGGGTGGGTAAGTTATTTATTCATCAAGTTTACTAACCTGGATTAGAAAGATTAAGATTTCCTCCCTGAAGTTAAATATGAGAATGGTAAGCAAAGTTTTAATCACTAATATTTTTCAATCAAGCTGCATTTCAGGTAAGCCCTTTCTTAAAAATACTAACCTTAGTTTCCTTTTAGATAGACTTAGTCTACAGCAGATTGTGGGGTTGGTAAGTTTTTTTCACTAAATTACCAGCCTAGATTTAAAAACCCAGACTTTTGCCCACAAGCAGATTTTGATTTAGGTAAGCCATTTTTTCTAAACTTACTAAACTTGGTTAGGGACTCCCAGTTTTTTATCATAAAGCCAATCTTGGGCCAGGTAAGCTTTTTGATAACTTACTAACCTTTTTTTAAAAAAAACCCACAAACTTTCCCCCTGCAGCAGATATTGGGGTTGGTTAATCATTTTTCACTAATTTTTACTGATGTTGATTTCAACCCCCAGATTTTTGCCAAAAGGAGATTGAGGTGGGTAAGGTTTTTTTAGTTTAAATAGATATTTTTACAAAAAAAACTGTTTTTCTAATTCAGTTTTTTATCCAACTAGCCTTTTAAACCCAAATTTAACTTACTACTTTTTTAGTAATATATCCTGGACTAATTGCTTAAAATTACCTATTAAAAATCTAATTATTTTCTTTTATTTTTTGAACTTATTAGTTTATAAAAGAAACACTTAGTTTTTACTTTACAAAGCTTTATTGCCAAAAGCTACAGATTATCACTCAAGAACTTTTAAATTGTTATAGCAAGACCTATGCTTAGCTTATTTTATACTGTAGATTTGAAACATCTTTTTGGCATTTGTTTTTAGTTTTTAGATCTGACTAGCATAGTTTCAAAAAAATACTTGGCCCTTTAAAAGATCTAAAACAACTGTATTGCTTAAAAAAAGAGTATTTTTTTATGGGTGTTTTTTTAATTGTATTTGCCTTATTATTTTTAAAGATCTCTGTATTAAAGCTACTTTGTTGTTTACCTACCAAAAAATACAACCCCTAAAGAATTAAAATATCCTTAATTTTTTTAAAAAATGTGATGCCTTTTATTTCTGAGCTTTTTGCTATAGATTAAAAGAATAAATATGCTAAAGAAATTAAACCCAGCCAAATGAAGGAAAATGTTTTAGAAATATCCACAACTATCTCAGATACTGCTAAAAAAGCAAAAAGTATAAGCTTATAAGTGGAATCTAATGGCATAAAAAGTACTTATTTTAGAGCTACAATAAAAAAGATGAACATGCCAGAACAAAAATTAAACAAAACAAACTAAACAAAACATTCATATTTCAGTTAAAAAAATTGTATCATATGATAATGCTTACAGACTACATCAACTAAGCCAGAGAAAGATATATATTTATATTAAATGCTTAAAATTTAAAATAAAGGTATTGATTTGCCCTTTTGTAATTCAAAAACTGTTATCAAAAATAAAAAATTATTTCAAAAGTATTGTAGTTTCAAAATAATGTAAGAATTATTCAATCTTCCAGTTCTTAAATACCAAAAGTATAATCCATAATAAAAAAATTGCTAAATAAGACCTTGCTGATAGTCAATAGAGATAGTTGTATAGCATCTCCTTATAATTCTCTGATGTAAGTTGCACAATCAAAACAACTAAAAATTTTATAATAAAAAACTGTATTTTTGAAAACTACTAAATCATCTTAGAAAACAAGAATTATGAACAAAATTAGAAATTTTGCTGAAACTATCAAAAAGTCTTTCTGCTAGACTAACAGAAAGATACCAGTGAGCAGCTGTAAAAGAGAAAGCTAACCATAACACAACTGTTCTCTTTTAGTACCCTGCTCACCACTCATAGCTTTATACTCACTGATTTCTGCTAAGATTTTAACCCTGGCTAAAAACATTGTAAATAATATATAATTATCTCTAATTCAAACAAATCTAATTATCAGCTCTGAGACTAGAAACACATCATTGGGCTACTTTAAAAGAGTAAAGCTAAGTGTATCAGAGCTGTGCTCTTTTGGCAGCCTACCAACAATAAAGGCTTTTTACAGTTAGAGACTAGAAACGTTTACCAGCGGCTGTTGTAAAAGAGTAAAGCTGAGCGTAGCACAGCTTTGCTCTTTTGGAAGCCTGCCTGCACATATTTTTTTACCAGCTATAGGGTAGAAACACATACCAGCAACCATTATAAAACACTTTTTACCTGATATAGACTAGAAACACGTACCAGCGGGCTGCCGTAAAAGAGTGAAGCTGAGCATAGCACAGCTTTGCTCTTTTGGCAGCCTTCCTGTACATCTTTCCTTTTACCAGCTATAGGCTAGAAATGCATACCAGCAACCATCATTAAACGCTTTTTACCAGATATAACTGGAAACACATACCAGCAGGCTGCTGTGAAAGAGTGAAGCTGAGCGCAGCACAACTTTGCTCTTTTGGAAGCTTGCCTGACACACCTTTCCTTTTACCACTAGATTTTAAAAAAATAGTTTAAAAGGCCACTGATTTAAATAAACAAAAAATGTGACTCAACTAGGATACCTGGACGCGTGCCTAGGCGGGATGCTGTAAAAGGGCAAAGAGGGCATGGATCAGCTTTGTTCTTTTGGCATACCATCTGCCACACCACATTTGTCTTATTCTACCTGGTGAGTCCACCAAAAGGCTTTTGGTTGGCATCCTGTCAGGCTGCCCTGGGGCTGGCGGAGCTGTCAGCAGAGCCGCTAAGTTGCTGATAGGCTTTCAGATGAGTGATAGTCTGGCGCAACAAGGAATGCTTCTGGGGTGGACTTTGGAGGCTTTGAGGTGAAGCTTTTTTAAAGTTTTTTTATGAAAAATTCTATTTTAAGATGTAAAGTAGTCCTGCAAAATTTCATATGAAAGTTAGATTATCAGTTTAACAATAAATTAAGCTTCTTAAAAGCTTAAACTCTTGAGTTTGATTGGCTTGATAGATTAGCATCAGCCAAGCATCCAGGTAAGCCTTCACTAAACACAATACTATTTTTTTAACTCAAAATCTATTGATTCACTAAAAATCAAAGGTAAGCTTTGAAATATATATAATACTAACTGTTTTAATCATAGTAGATCAAGGATATTCAAGGTAAGCATCTTTTAAAAGGTTCAAAGCTAACTTTTTTAAAAGGTAGTAAACTTTTTTAAAAATATAACTCAATTCAAAAAAATTAGAGCTGCAAATCAGGTAAGCTTTTCATTAAAATTACTAACTTTCTTTCCAATTTATATGGACTTGGTACAAAGCAGATCTTGGGGTGGGTAAGTTATTTTTCATTAAATTTACTAACCTAGATATAGAAAATCCAGATTTTTGCCCAGAGGTTAATCATGGAAATGGTAAGTATTGTTTTGAATCACTAATATTTTTTGTCCAAGCTGCATTTCAGGTAACTATTTTCAAAAATAAACCACTAATTTTCAAAGCCTTTTAAATAGGCTTAGTCTGTAGCAGATCTTGGGGTTGGTAAGTTTTATTTTTACCAATTTTCCAAAGTAGAATTAAAAAACAAGACTTTTGCCCTGAAGCAGATCTTGGTTTGGTAAGTCATTTTGCTAATTACTAACATTTATTTTAAAAAAATGCCCACTTTTTACTGCAGCAGATCTTGGGATTTGGTGAGAACTTTGTGCCAACAGCCTAATATTAGTTTTTTATCCTGAAGTTGCTCATGGGCAGAGTAAGTTTTTTAATTTCAATTTTACTAACCTAAATTTAAGCCTCAAGATTTTTGTTTTAAGATAATCTTGGTTTGGGTAAGTTTTTTTAGCAATTTCTTTTTGCAAATTTGTGTATGATGAGTATTTCTAGTTTCAGTATGATATCTACTATTTTGAGATCATTTTTGATCCAAATTTAACTTAAAAAAGATGTTTTTCTTTAAGTAAACATTAAAATGAAGCATTTCACTTGATTTAAAATTGACTATTATCTCTCTTAATTATTTTACTTTTATTTTGTTTGACTTATTTATTTAAAAATTTACTTTTTGTCATTTGCAAAGTTTCACTGCCAGAACTATATATTGTTATTACTCAGGAACTTTTAAATGGTTTGAGTTAATCCTATGATTTGATTATTTTATTTATAAAGTTGAAAGAAAGTTTTTGGCAATTCCTTTTGGTTTTTAGATCTGACTGACATTGCAAAAATATTTTTTACCTTAAAGTGTCAAAAACCAACTATATTAATTAAAAAGAGTGCTTTATTATAGATGCATTTTTTGATTGCATTTGCCTTATTATTATAAAGATATCTATCTTCAAAGCCCATTGTTGTTTACTTATTAAAAGTCAATACCCTAAAGAATTAAGGCAGACTAAAGAAAAATTATTTGAATTGGCTTTTATTTCTGAACTTTTTGCTAAAAATTAAAAGGGTAAATATGCTAGAAATTAAACCAGGCAAATGAAAAAATATTAATGTTTTATTTAATGTCCACAACTAACTCAAATACTGCTAAAAAGTAAAGAGTAGAGACTGATAAGTATGAACTAATGGCATTAAAAATAATAACTTTAGATATAAATTAAAAAAGATAAAGATTAAAAGACAAAAATTATATGACAAACTAAAATAAACATACATGAATCTGTTAAAAAAGAATATTATATGGTTTTTACTATAGACTATATCAGCTAAGACAGAAAAATATCTATTTATATCAAATGCTTAAAATTTAAAATAAAGATATTGATTTGTCCTTTGGAAATCAAAAATTGTTAAAGAAAAAAATATTTCAAAGTATTATAGTTTCAAGATAATGCAAGAATTATCAATCTCCCATTGCTTATATGTCAAAAGTATAACTCATAATGCTTAATAATAAATTATAAAATAAGACCTTGCTGATATAGTAATAGAGATAGTTGCATAGCATATCCTTATACTTCTTCAAGGAAAGTTGAACAAACAAAACAATCATCATTTTTATAATAAATACTATAACTTTGTGTACCACTAATAAAATAGAAAACTAGAATAATGAACAAAATTAGACTTTTTTCTGAACCAATCAAAATTTTCTACTAGGGTAACAGAAAAATACCAGTGAGCAGCTATGAAAAAAACTGATTGTAGAGCAACTGTTATCTTTTGGTACCCTGCCCACCACTCATAGCTTTATAATTCTTAATTTTTGCTAAGATTTTATAACCATGGATAAAAATATTGCAAAAATATAAAATATAAAAATACATTGACCTCCAAGCAAAGCTAATTATCAGCTATGAGACCAGAACACATATGAATGGGCTGCTGTAAAAGAGTGAAGCTGAGTGTAGCACAGCTTTTCTTTTTTGGCAGTCAGCCTCCACATCTTTCCTTTTACCAGCTATAGACTAGAAATACATACCAGCGGGCTGCCATTGTTAAACGCTTTTTACCAGCTATAACTGGAAACACATACCAGTGGGCTGTTGTAAAAGAGTGAAGCTGAGCGTAGCACAGCTTTGCTCTTTTGGCAGCCTGACTGCACATCTTCCCTTTTACTAGCTATAGACTAGAAATACATACCAGCGGGCTGCCATTGTTAAACGCTTTTTACCAGCTATAACTAGAAACACATACCAGCAGGCGTCTGTAAAGAAGTGAAGCTGAGTGAGCACAGCTTTTCTCTTTTGGCAGCCTGCCTGATACACCTTTCCTTTTATCAAGCCATATCTGATAAAATTTATTATCTGCAGCTAAATATTTATTTATGTGTGTTAATAAATAAATCTTTTAAAAAGAACATTCCAAGCAAGAGACTTGGGGTCAGATTTAGGCAGACTGTATAAAAAGAAACTAATCATGAACAAAATGAATGATTTGTTTGTTTTTGTCAGTCTGCTGAACAGTACGCGCTTGTCTTATTCTACCTTGGGAGTCTACCAATAGGCTTTTGGTGCAGCCTGTCAGGCTGCCCTGGGGCTGGCAGAGCTGTCAGCGGAGCTGCTTAGCTGCTGCTATGCTTCCAGACAAGTGGTAGTCCAGCACAACAGATAATACTGCCAGGGTGGGGCAAGTTTCCTTAGGTCAAAATTCCTAAGGTTAAAAGTGCAAAATTGAAAATGGGACCCCAAAAAAGTGCAAAAATTGAAACACTATGTAGGGTGCAAAAATCAAAAATATCAAAGATCAAAGTGCAAAAATTGATTTTACAGAGGTCAACTTTGAAGCAGAAAAAAACAGTTTATAATAAAAAACTATATATTTTTAAATCTTTTATAGACTAAAAAAGACCTTAAGTAATTGATTTCTGCAATATAAAATATATGCTAGATAATAAAGAGATTCATAAATTGACTGTTTACTAAAAAAATTTATTTTGGTTTCAAAAGCCAAATTAGACTAGAATTTATATGTAAATGTATTCAATTGAATATAGAATATAAAACTACACAAAAAACTGCTTTATAAACTTTATTTTAAAATAAAAAAGTTACTTTAATTTCCAGCTTATGTAAAGCTTTAGTATTACTTCAGTATAAGCAAAATAAAGGATTTTTTCTGCAAGATACAAGCATGTGATTTTAGGTATTTTGGTTTATTAATGATCTTTTTTCAATGATAAAAGTTATAGAAATCTATCATTAAAATAATATAAAGTACATTACTTTCTTATTAAAGCTATACTATACAATTTTATACTTAATAAAAGATATAGTCTTATATCTTATTTATAAGTCAAAATATTCAAAGATATCAAAAATCTTCCACTTGCATATCATAAAATTAAGACTTGAACATTTTTATGTTAAAAACACTGTACTTCCACTAAAAATGATATAGATAGTTCAAATTTGTATACCAAAAAGAAACATTTTATACATCCTATTTTACTCTAATGCATATAGTAAAAAGATATAGTAGAAGATAATTGAGGATAATAATGGAGAGAGGATAATAGAAGATAATCAAGGATAAGAATGGAAAGAGGATAGTAGAAGATAATTGAGGATAAGAAAGGAGAAGAGAAGAAGATCTTTGAGGATAATTAAGGAAAAGAAAAGAGAAGAGAAAAAGGAGAAGAGAAGAAAGAAAAATAAAGTTTTTTCTACTTGGTATCAGATTTTATATAATCCACCCTCTTGACAATGCAGAAACTTTTAAAAAAATTTGAGGAGGAATGAGAGGTGGGAAAGCAGAAAATTCAAAAGAGAAACCTTCAAAAAAAACCAAGAGCTTATTGCACTTTGGTTTAGGCACTTCAATTTCTGCCTTTTGTTCTGTGCACTTTGATTTGGGAAATTCAATTTCCCCCCTGAAATAACATAGGGAAACATAGTACAATATTATATCAATTTAATATTTTTTGAAATTGCCTCCAAAACACACCAATTTATTAATATTGCAATAAAATAAAAACCTACCAAAAAACATTATTTCTTTTTTATATATTTAAATATCAGGTCTTAAAGAATCTGCACAAGGAATTTCAAAAGTTTTTATTAATTATTTAAAGTTTTATAAGCTTATAAAAAGTGCAAAATTAAATCTAAAAAGTTAATTTTTGATTTCCTTGCTTTTGATTTGAGGAACTTAATACAGTAGTTTTGAAAGCTACAACAACAATCAAAAATATCTCAGATTTAAACAGAATGATTTCAAATTTAAACAAAATCCAAGTTGCGCAAGATTCATGATTCAATTAATTTAGCAAAATTCAGTTAATAAATGAACTATCAAACAAAAAAAACAAAATTTCACTAGCCCATTATACAAAATTATATCAAACATCAAGCAGTGTAGTTCAAACCACAAAAAAATAAACTGGTGCAACAAGTGAGATGGATGGATGCTATTCCAGAGTATATTATAATCCAATCAGGATTCATATGAGGGACCAACAGAAGGACTAAAATGAAACAAAATTTGAGCAGTCTAGAAGGTAAGATTCCACAAGCACAAAACAAAATTAACTCATACAAGATGTGTATTATGAGCAGCCTAAAATAGAAGTATAACAGTACTACAGCCAATAAACTGCTATCCAATTTAGGAACAGAGGCATTTTATTCATTTTCATGGATCCTGATCTATATGAAATGGTTTTGAGATCCTTCCAAATATGGGCTCAAGATTACAATAAAAATAAATCATTAATTTTTAAATTTCTACTTTTAGTGATTTTATCCTAGGTTTTTTACAATGGTTTTTACTAGCAACATATTTAATGACACAAGCAGCCAAGCCAGCAGCAGCCAAGCCAGCTTCAATGGAGGCAAGGCTCAGAACGTGGAGGCACCTGTTTACACCCAATCCTTTGAGGCGGGTAACAAGGAAGCTGACCTGTACCTGACCACCAACCCCTATGGCTTAGACTTGTTCAATAATCATGCAGTGTCTAGCTCTGCCCCTGCTCCCGTACCCACCCCTGCACAAGCTGCCCACCAACCAACCAATCAGGATGGCAACCTTGATTTGGAATAACTTCCTGCCACCACCCAACCTGCCCCCCTACAGCCAATCAGGCTTCAGCTCCTGTGGCCCAGCGCCCCAAACAACAAATCATCACTGCCCAAATTCTCCAGGAAGTTGTAGCACTAAACCTACAGGGTCTGTCATGGGACCAGATTGCTGCCCATTTGCAATTCACCCAAGCCACAATAATGCAGTAATTCAATAACTTAATGAATAAGGGGAATCTGATTGGGACAGCCAAGAAGCCAAAGAAGGCCCCTGAGTCCCAGATAACCAAGGCCTACCCAATAATGCTTGACCTCCTCCAGCGGGACCCTAAGCTTCCCCTAACCCAGGTCCACAAACAGCTTGCGCATCATAACAAATGGGTCTCTGAGCGCATGGTGCAGCTCTGGATGCACAGAAAAGTGGCTTCCATACAGGTTCTTACCAATTTTGCCGGCAACCAATGGGATGGCGCTGAGGATTACCCATATGATATTGACATCAAGTCAACCCTGGTCCAACGCCTACAAGTTTATCAGATGACATCATTTTCATCTCTTACTATAAGCTATCCATAGCTTTTGACAATTTTGGTGAGCAAGGAAAAGCCGCTGCCAAGAATAGAAGGAAGAAGGTCAAGTAGGGGATGTTTATTGGTACATTTCTGGCTGTTTCAGCCAAGGGTTTGTCTACTATTAAACAAACTCAGATTTCACCAATGGCTACAAGTACAGCCACATCCTTGGTGGATTACTTGATTCCTGGGATAGCTCAAATTCAAAGCATCAGATTTTCTTGAGCCACCAGATAAAGAGTAGCTCCACTGCCCTTGAGGCCATCCTGGGATGTGGAGACCAGGCCTCAGTATACCCTGCCAGTCACGCAGAGGTCCATCTGGCTGATGTTGTCTTCTTTAACATTGGATCCACACTATAAGGTACTACCCTCAGGCTTTAAACAACCTCTATCTTGGGGTCCTTGATCATGATTCTCTCTTTGTTCGCCAAATGGTGGCTGACTTGTTTGCTCAAATTGTCTTTCATGTAAACATGGGCAACCAATCATGCAAAGATAAGCACCTCC